>JBBPBO010000001.1:79396110-79474710 GCA_037974295.1 Cicer cuneatum | reverse complement strand
ATATATATATATATATATATATATTTTGTAATATCCGTTAATATTTGATAATTTTAGTCACTCCAATAAAAACTAAAATAAATATCTTATACATATTAAAGAGATAAAAAATAAACTGTAGTATATTTTCAAAGTAAAAAACAAAAGACATATTTTACAAAGGGTCTAAAAGATAAAAACAAATTCTATATTTACATGGATCAAATATATATTTAAATCTTATACATGGATATGTTTGATAGACAAAATAAGAGACATAATAAAAATAAGTTATCGTATATTGAATTTAGTGTTTGATTAACCAACACGACATGATAAAATAATCAATAACTCTATTATATCATGTTTCTTTAGTTGAAATTTCTATATAAATATGAATACGGTTAGATATTAGAAAGTAGTACGATAGGGTAAGAATAATAATTCACTCAATTATCTTTATAAAATATAATAAAATATAAATATAAAAATAATTTATAAAATATTATCTAAAAAATAAAAATGTAAATCTAATTAAATACAAATATAAAAATAATTAATATAATTTGATATCAAACTTAACATATAATAAGTTAATTTTTTTAAAAAAATTAATATGTAATTATTCACAATAATAATTTTATTATTTAAATATAATATATATTATATCATGTTATAATGAAATGTGTATTAAATATATAATAAAATAAAATATTATTATCTTATTAATTATTATGTGTGTATCAAATACATGATAAGATATTATATCCTACCATGTGGCGTTGGCCTTATATATACACTACGATTTATAATTGGACCCAAAAAACAATAGTGGAATATAGTGTGTGTATAATTATATATACACTACCTTTTATAATTGGATTAATTATTAGAATAATAATAATTATATATTAAAGGTAAAAAAGGCAGCAACCTTAACAAGCAATATAATGGAACATAAAAACTACCTTAGTATAATCGAAGAGGATAGCTCTATTGTTGGCGAAGACGAAGAGATTGCCATCGACATTAAGAAAAACAAAAGGGTACAAATTATTCTCTTCACCACGGTCATTAGTTTGAGCCAAAAACGGTAAATTATATACTTTTCTGTCAACCTCGGTATTTTTAGGATAAAACTCATAATTAAATTGTTTTCTACCACCGATTATAATTTGACGACTGTCTGGCAAAATATGATCAGTGGCGTACCATCTTCGAGCGGTAAGTCCACCGTCAAATTCCTGCCAATCACAGTCGTCACAAGAATTATAAACTCGGACGGCACGGTCTCCGTCGTTGAAGCCACCAGTTTGGATAAGTATTCCGTTTGGATTCACCGTGCCGGACGAACACCAAACATCTGTTTGAACAAACAATGCACGAAAAGTGTTGGATTTAACGTCGTATTCAATGGAATGAGCGGTGCAATCGGTTTTAACGGTTGTTTCTTTGGGATCATGACGACACTTTCCATTAGGTAAAGAGAGATTGGATAGACCAAAATCAGTTCGGTCGAAAATGACAATGCGGTCGTTGTGAAGAAGTTGCATGTGCATGGCTACAATACCTATGTTTTTTTGTAGTAGTTGCCATTGTCCGTTACCGGCGGCAGTTACCCGCCATGTCATGGCGGTGGTTATTAGAATTGGAAGAAGGAAGAGGAGCCATGTGGTGGCGGTGGTCATTGTTTCAATGTGAAAGAAACGTAAAAGAAATTGCAATTTGTGTTAGCTAGTAGTAGTGGTATGGGGGGTTTAAGTAGTATAATTAGGATACAAACTAAGTTACGTTATGTCACATTAATTAATTGATAGTATAAGCTACCATCCAACTTTGCTTTGACATATATGGTTGTGATGTTTACGTAGCTATAATTTGTTGATATGTCATGAAAAATTATTTATGAAAACTATACATCTTGATATACCTCAAGTGAAGAAGAAATAGAAAAATGAAAGATATAAGGGTTGGAGTACTTGTACTCTTTTTATTTAAAAAATAAATTTGCTTATAAAAAAATGGTGATAGATTTGATATGTTAAAAGATGTAGTAGAAAGATAAATAGAAAAAAAAAATATTTAATAAATATATTTAAATATTATTGTTGATATGTCACATAAAGAAGATAATTAGTATATTTTGGTAATTATATAATTTGTACGAAAAATTATTAAATTTGTTAATAATTATTCATTTACTAAAAGAAATATTCATAGAATCAATTAAATGATATATTGATACAACACAAACTCAATTTTACTAAAAATAAAAAATGTATGAACAAATTTAAAATATTTAAATTAATAATATAAAACAACCAAATACCAAACAAAATGTTGTACATTACTATAAAGTATACAAAGATGTACTCATTATTTATTTATATATAAACAATTTAGACGATATTAATTTAAAGAGGTGTATTGTAGTGAGAGTGGGGAAAAGCAAAAGATACACGATTCTTGATTTTATACAATGAATAGTATTTTATAATTTGTATTTATGATCGCGGTTAGATTACATCATATATATGGTTGATGAAATATATATTCATATATATAAGGAATACTGAGTAAAAACTGTTAGAAGTTTTTCTATTTATTCTGTACAACCTAAACTCGACCAATCACAATTTTTTAATCACTTTTATGAATTTGTTTCCACAAATTAAAAAACAATTTTTTATTTTCTTCAATAAATAAACAATTGCTTGCACGACTGTGCTTTAAATTAAACTAACTCTTTTCACAATTAATTGTACATTTAGATCACCCAAAAAAAAAATTTAATTGTACATTTCGAACACGCCAGCGATACTGTGGGAGTGGGACAACATTCTATCTTCAAATTATTTGGTAGCTAAAAATCTCTATTCTATATTCAGTAAAAATAAATTCTATTGTATATATTGCCAAAGGTGTATATTGTGTAAACACAAGATACAGAAAGGTTAAAGTCAAAAGATATAAATCAGAATAATAATATAGAAGACGTCAATGTTTGTGTTAATGTTATTATTATATATTTTTTAGTAAATGAATTTTTGCCGTTTCATATTTTTTTAATTATTATATTTTTAATGTTATAAATTCTTTTTAGTTAGTATTTTTTCTACATTTGTTTCCGGATATTTTTCAATTAAATTGTTTATTTTCTTTTAAAATTATCTGTTTTCTTTTAATTTTATCATTTAGGTGAACTATATATTTTATTTTACAATATTTTTCCTCACAAAATTAAATAATAGGTCTTTTTAAAAAAATAATCACATATTTTTTATGGAGAAAATCAAACTTATGACATATATATACACACCAGTAATAATAATATAATATTATGAATGTAGTAGATAATGAATGTCCATTTCTTAATTTTTCACCTTTCTATAACTTCTACTGATAAGTGGATTGATTAGTGGTCTTTAAAATAAGACTCGTATTATATTGTAAAGATGTATTTGAGAATAAAATAATATAAAAATTACTTATCTTGCTATTTTAGTTTATTTTTAACGTAAGATAAATTATAAGAAGGTTATTTAATAATTTAAACCTAGACAAACATTTGATTATATATATCAAGTACATTTAGTCCTTTCTCGTGGCACGGTTTGTTTTATTCTTTTAATTGCAGTTTGAATCTCTTTATTTTTATCAATTTACAAAATTAGTCTCTTTATTTTAAAAGTCGACAATTTAGATCATTTTTCTAGAGATGAAAATAGGGTATGTCGTCCGTCTGGGGTCTAAGGCCTGACCTACTTATGATTTGATCTGACATGTTTTGTTTAATAAGAAGACTAAGTTCATGCTATTTATAAAGCCTATTTATTTAGGTCAGACTCAGATTTATAAAAAAACCTATCAGGCCTGATAAAACGACCTATATATATATATTTTTATTATTTATTAATGTTATCTTTTATTATTATTTATTAATATTATTGTTTCTATTTTAAAGTATATATATATATATTATTTATTAATATTATTCTTTTTATTATTATTATTTATTAATATTATTGTTTTCTATTTTAATATTATTTTATTAGTTTTCAT
Source organism: Cicer cuneatum (assembly GCA_037974295.1). Classification (NCBI taxonomy): domain Eukaryota; kingdom Viridiplantae; phylum Streptophyta; class Magnoliopsida; order Fabales; family Fabaceae; genus Cicer; species Cicer cuneatum. The sequence goes on along the minus strand of JBBPBO010000001.1, from coordinate 79,470,669 downwards.
TGTATATAGATACTTATTTAGCCTATTTAAAAAAATGTAAAATATAGCATTTAAATGTTTTAATGTGAATAAGGCTTTCGGGTCAGGCCAGACTTTCGAACAGACCAGGCTAGGCCGAAAAGAAAACCTATAATAGACCGTAGGCCAAACTTATGCCTAAAAAATTAATCATAGTTCAGGCTCACGCTTTTCAAAGTTTGACATGCCCTGACTTATTTCCACTCCTACCTCTTTTAGATTTTTGAACTAAACAATGACGATTTGACGTACTTAAATAACATGATATACAATTTCATGATATAAAATCATAAATGCTTAATTATTTATACATTATTAATTAAATTATAAATATAAAAAATTTCTGAAATTAACAATTAAATTTTTATGGTGTTTTATTATTTATTAATGTTAATAATTCTACATTATTATATTATATGATATATTATTTAAAATATATCATTGGGAGTTTTACTATTTTGTGAAATGAATATAATATATACAGTTATAATTATTAAAATGTGTGTATATGTATATCTATTATATTATATCTACTAAGAAGAATAAAATTTGGGGTGGTCACAACAACAAGCTCCGTCCCTGGTCCAGTTACCAATATATATAAAAAATTGATGCTATCACAAAAAAGAGAATGATCCTAAACTTATTTTTTTTTTCTCAAAAAATTATGATCAACTTAGTCAATTATTTTTTAAGTAAAGAAAGCTAAATAGAGATTAGTAATCTTCTTAATAAAACACAATTTAATAGTTGCAGTTGTATTGATTCAAAGCGAAATTTTTGACGACGACTGAATACAATTAGCGTTAACGAAGTAGGACGAGGTATGATAGAGCGACTTTTGGTGGGATGTATATATGAACACTCTAACACCAAATGTCAACGAGAGTTGGATAAAGTGAAAGGTATTACATACCTTACACTTGAAGATCAGTGTGACTTTTTTATATTGGGGCCATATGATAAGACAAGGTGGTTAGATCGTTACAAGATTCTCGGACGGCCCTGCCTTATTGATCGGACGGTGAAGATCGAATTAGGGAGGCACACTAGGCTGCATCACTCAGTGTGGAGTCTTGTTGACCCAAAAATATTAGACTCACATAGCGTTGGATCAAGGTCCATTTTGTACTTGCTGTTGTTGATACCTAATTTTGTCCGTTTTATTTAAATATTTTTATATAAAAAAATATATATAATATTATATAAAAAAATGAGAAAAATATAATAAATACAAATAAAAATAAATAATTAGACTATAAATTTTATACAATCATGAGTGTTTTTGGTTCTTATTTGTCTCTGATTCCTGTTCAGGCGTTCACTCTTTTCTAAAACAAAAAAAAAGGTACATAATCGAATAAAAAGAAATTGAAAGGAAATAGATTGATGACAATAAAAATCAACATAATGGTGACCATTTGAATGAAAGGAAACCGAAAACATAATAGTAATAAAAATCAGCATAATGGTGACCATTTGAATGAAAAGAAACCGAAAACAAATTGATGATTAGTAATTGGTAATTAATCCACAATTATTTCTTTGTCTTTTGTAACCTTCAACCTGAAAGTCTATAAATAGTCTACACCATGAATAGAAAAGGGGAGCACAATTTGAAAGAAAAAACAAAAAGAGAGAATCATAGGCAAAATAGGAGCGGAGAATCTGAATTTGGTAAAATCAGTCCAGCAAACCATATTCAGCAGTAAAGTATCAATTTTCTCATCCTTATCTAATGTTTTTTTTCCCATTTATTTGTATTGCATTCTTTAAAAATATAATTTAGTTTTTTGTTGTTGTCATTTTTGTCAAAAATAAACTCATACTTTAAGCTTTTATTTTCCTTAAGTGTTTTGTTCTAAAAAATTGTTTTTTTTATATATACTAAAAGCAATATAAATAATTTATGCTTATAAACCAATCACCAAGTAAAACAAACTTCAACCCATTGTAACATAACACAAAATTCACAAAATGGTTTATCAAAATAAAATAAAACAATCATAAGAACGAATAAATAGTTTATTTTTTATTTTATTTTTAGAATTAACAGTCGCCGCCACCGGATGAAATTCATCCTCGCTCGCCGCGCCACATCACTTAGTGGCCTTTATGCTGTGACAGATCCGACAACGCATAAGCAAACCCTTTAATAGGCTGCTTCACTGTCGTGTCCATCTGTTTCATGCATAAACCACCGCATTACCGTTGTTTTTTCTATAAAAAAATCAGTTGTTCTTTATTTTAAAAAAACAAAAAAATACAAAAATTAAAATATACAACTTATGAACAGACATCTCACATTTTTTGTTATTATTATTATTATTATTATTGTTATTATTATTATCACATTTTTACTTCTAGATACATATATAATAATAACTATAATAAAACAATAGTCAAATAGAGTAATAATAAAATCGGATAACACATAAATATTTTCTACCAAACAACTACGTGTGTTTTGATTTCCCTATTGCACCTGGGGATACGTAGGAGCAAGGTTTTTTTCCTTGTCAAACCAAATTATAAAAAAAATATTTTTCTTTCTTTTATTAACGTAAATAATTTATTTTCCTTTTTATTATTCTTTTAGGGGGTAAAATAAATAATTAAGTAAATAAATAATTTATATACAATTAATTATAAGGTAACCGTTTTAACGGACGATGTAGGGTAATATTACTTTCTCTACTCGTAATGGACTCCCGAATCCATTTTTTGGTTCAAAAACTGTATTTTAGGTTTTATCTAATTTTTCCTTTTTAAAAAAAATTATAAAATAAAATCGGTGGCGACTCATTTTTCGCGGACAAACCGGACGCGACAGCTGGCGACTTTGCTGAGGAATTTTTGAGAGTCAAGCCCAACCTAATTAATTTTATATAATTATTTATTTATTTTTATTTATATTACCCCTCTTGTTTTTATTTGTTTTAATTATTTTATTATATATTATTGTGAATATAATTGTTGTGATTTTATTTATTTTTGGTCATTGATATGCATTTATGGTAATTTGTTCTAATTGTTTTATTTTATTTATATATCTAAACACTACACTAACACGCGATTCACACACTTATGAGTGAGCTCTATACCCGGGCTGAATGCAACCTAAGATAAGTTAGAGACTGTGTAATGATAATCTTCTGGATGTACATCCTGTTTGGTTGTCATGAAAGTCTCACCTAGAGTTGACATTTTCTAAAATATTTCCATTTTAATAGTTTACCTATTAATTGGTTTAATATTTTAGAATTGAGTTGTGTGCTCTAGGAACCGATTTAAAACTATAGAGCCACCCATGGTGAAGGTTCACGTTAAAGACCATAGAACAATAAGAAAATAACCATTTAGGTCACATGCATATTTGAGAAAAAAAAACGAAACTACCTCTATATCATATTGCATCCTATAATAATGCATATTGCATCTTTTTATTTCATTTTATGACATTTTTTTTTAAAAATCATTGCATATTAGGAGGTAGTAAATTTTTTTTTTTACATAATCATTTCATTCACATTTTTTACATTCTCATAACATTTTTCTTCATGAAAAAAAATAAAAAAAAAAAAAGAAGTCAAAAAAAAGAAAGCAAAAAAAAGAGTATCATGACACCCTTACCAAACATGTTCCCGAACTAAAATCATGGATGAATTGGAACATACAAAGATGATTTAAACCAACTGAAAGACCTTATGGATAAAAGCTTGGAAATCTTAAATACCCTTGATACCTAAAATCATGAGAATCCTTCATGAAAAAAATATATCACGAAGAACTCATGTTTACCCCTTGATTTCATAAGTCTGACAATTTTCACCTTTTAGTCTACTTTTGGTTATACTTTACCTCAAGTCACTTGTCCACAAGATTTGAACCTGATATTGATGAGATTCATCTTCATCATCCACCCTCAACTTCTAGGTCATGACCATACTTTCTTGGCTTTTCACCACAAGTAAACCTCTAGAAGTTGGGTCGTCTATGTTGAACTTTCATCGTTACTGCTTATTACTTTGATGCCATGAAAAAATTCATCAATCTAAAAGAAAAATTCACCATTACCTTTAAGGACAATTGAAAAAAACCTCGACCAAACATTATGTTGAAGACATTGACAGTGTTGCGTATAGTTTCTGAGTTTATCCAATGGATAAAGTCAACAATAAAGATATTATTAACTTCTCTCGTGAATTTTGATTTGATTACGAAGCACTGATAATATTGCTAATGATAAAGTCTTACGATACTTTATTATATTGACATACTCTTGTTTCCTTAATATTATGAATATCAATAAATGCATTTTGTATTGTTTCCTTTTCCTTCTCACCCATCATATATTTCACAACTTCTTACCAAATATTATTTGTCTTTCTCTTCTTTAAACCATGTACCCAAGCATATTTGGAAGTAGTCCATTCATAAATAAGTTTGCTAAGACCTGATACATAATTTTAATCATGCTATTAATTCCACTGAAAGCGATATAAATAAACTCCACTATTTGGATGAACCTTGATATGTTGGGGCATGAAATTAACGCCACATTAATCCCCTAGAAAAGTCATTTTACCTTTATCATTATCTAATTGTGCTTTGAATATACCAATCACGTGGGGGAATTTGAAGTTTGTACCAAGGATATTCTAGTCGTCTATGAATCAAAAAGTTTAAATGTTGAAAGTACATCAGCATTGAATGTAATCCTCAATCAGCTAAATCAAGAATGGAAAAACTGGATATGAAGATAATCATTTATATATACATACTAGACAAATGTCTATAAAAGAAATGAAGTAATTTTTCATTATGTCCTTCAATGATATAATCAACTAGCTGACGTTCTAGCTACTTAATCTTCAATGTTCAAAGTAAGTCATGATGAAGAATAGTCACTCACAAGAATGAAAGTCACGACTATCCTACTTATTATCAAATGTATAAGAAAAGCTAGATGGAAAGTTCTCATACCAAATACTACCTCATAAATGTGGAATACCATTCCTGAGTATCATACTATAACTGGGGCACCCCTTTGTTCCTTATTGTATAGAGTAAAGGTAGTGCGACCCACTCAAACAAAAAATCCCTTATCAAGAGTGATGATCTGTGTTGACCGACTGAAGTCAATTCAAAAAAAATGTTTACTGCCTCATGTCAGAGACAATTATTTCAAAAGATCTTAAAAGAAGAACATATGAACTTCGGAGTTTCAAAAGAAAGAATTAGCGCTCAAGAAGATTTTACATATCTTAAAGGACTAGCATGACAAGTGGACTCCCAACTATATGAGCCCCAATACCATAAAAGAAAAATACATTCAAGTGTGGTTCTGATGCACACCAATATGGATCGAGAAGACTTATCACTACTTGAACATATTGATGCTTCAAAAAGTATCCATCTAAATGAAGACCTGCTAGGTTGAAAATCCAAAAGGACGACCTAGGCAAAAATTAGGGTATACAAAAATAAAATAATGATAATAATAAATACCCGCTAGGTTGAAAACCTAAAAGGACAACCTGGGCAAAAATTAGGGTAAAAAAATAAAAAATAAAAACCTGTTAGGTTGAAAACCTGAAAGGGCAACCTATGCAAAAATTAGGGTACAAAAAATAGTAAAGACCCACTAGGTTGAAAATCCAAAAGGACAACCTAAAAAAACAAAGTTAGGATACAAAGTCAAATAAAGACCTTCTATATCAAAAACTAGAAGGGAGACCTATGCGAAAATGAATGAAGACTTGTTGGGTAATAAACCCAAAAGGGCGACCTAGGCAAAAATTAGGGCCACAAAAAAAAGGAAGAAATTCACTAGCTTGAGAATAAAAGAAAATGAGCAAATAATATGGTTTACGCAGATCAAAGTCGAAGCATAATATATTCTGAAATGTTGTGAAGATAAATTAGGGCAAATCATATCCTTCAAAGTGGATTAAAAACGTGATTAAAATTATGGCATGAGTTATTAACACACTTCTTTTATGAAATACTAATAACAAATTGGGTCATTTACCCATACGAGATCACTTTATCTTCTTTTTTTTTCTATGAATCCTTATTTTTTTATACCATAGATTTTCTCACTAAATATCATATTCTAAACCTTTCCTTAATTTCTTATGTTGTAAATCCTTTTGTCAAAATGCATTTTTTATGATAATCATATGTTGGGGCACAAAATATGTGAATGTCAAGAGGCCAAAACTAGTATGATATCTTTACATATAAGGCAGTGGCAACTGGAGATCAAGTCGAAGATGTTATAAAAATCTCTTTAAAGATCAAAAGGACAATCACCACTATGTATTCAAAGTGGTGCACATATCTCATCCATGAATCCAAGGACCATGTTTGTAAGGAGGTGAAAGAAAAAAAAATTAAAAAAAAATTGATTGAAAAAATTGAAAAATAAATATAAAAATGAAGGAAAATGTTCATTCATCAAATGCATTCATGACATTTCATATTTTCAATAGTGTATAAATTTAAAATCGGGACTACTGACCCGCACCCTCTAGTTTAAAAGACAGGATGATTGACCCGTACACTCTAATTTAAAGTTGGGATGATTGACCCGCACCCTCTAATTTAAAAGCCAAGATGATTTCCCATTATCTCACATTGATATTCTGGGTGACAATGCGGCCGACCATTCGGTCTTCTCTTTTATGGATGATTTCTCTGGGTATGATCAAATTAAGATGGCAACCAAAGATATGGAAAGAACGACTTTCATTTTTGGTCTGAAGAATGCCGAGGCGACCTACCAAAGTTCTATAGTAACCTTGTTCCACGACATAATACATAAAGTGGTAGAAGTTTATGTAAATGACATGATTGCTAAGTCACAAATAGAAGAAAAACATGTTATTGATCTAAAGAAACTCTTCGAAAGACTTAGAAGGTTTAAGCTAAAACTTAATCCCTCCAAGTGCACTTTCAGCGTGAGGTCGGAAAAATCATTGGGACTTGTAGTTAATTAAAAAAGAATAGAGGTCACCCGGATAAGGTTCGGGCCATTTCAGAAATGCCTCCTCCAAGTACAAAAAGAGAAGTTCACGGTTTTCTTGGGCGACCCATCGCTTGAGGCAATACATGCTTTTCCATACGACTTGCTTGATATCCAAGATGAATCCGATCAAGTACATTTTCGAAAAAATCTGCTCTCACAAGGAAAATTTCTAGTTGGCAGGTGATGTTATCAAAATATGATAATACCTATGTCACTAAGAAAGACATTAAAGGATGGATGATTATCAGTCAATGCAATGTAATTTTCTGGATGAAAGCATCATGGTTTTGTCTGAAGAATGAGATAATGGAAAATGGACCCTATTGTTCGACGGGGCCTCAAACGTAATATGACATGGGAATTGAGATTTTCTTAATATCTCAAAAAAAAAGTATATAGAGATTCCGCCTTAGTCATTAATCAACTAATTTTTCCTTTTTAAAAAAAATTATAAAATAAAATCGGTGGCGACTCATTTTTCGCGGACAAACCGGACGCGACACTTGCGTCGCGGTGTTTTGGACTGACGTCAACTCTGGAACAGTTGCCCCTAAGTCTTCGGCTCGTGTGGCCAAGGAGAATGCTTGTGAAGCTCGTTCTCCTAACCGCCGTAACATGTGATGAGTTCGCTCTGGATAAGTCGATTGTAATCAATATTGTTTATTATTGAGTTTTATGTTGTTTGTATTTGCAAAAGCACATTTATACATTATATATTTTGTATAAAAAAATCACTTCTTTTGTGTGAAATTTTATGTCATGAACTTATATTCATTGTTCGATATATAGAGCTAAATTGAAATACAATAACATATTTCTATATCATAATATCCTAATAAAATATTGCTAAATCATATCTTTAAAACAAGAAAATGAGAAAAGCATAATTTTTTAAGAATATTCTAATGATATATTTTCTTAAATATATTTAAATATAAATATAATTATAAGATATTCTAAAGATATTTAGGCATATTATTGTCAACGATATAGAGGTTGATGTTCGTTAAGCAGGATTTTCAAAATTTACGGTGATATCATTTCGATATGAAGGGACATTGTGTGGATGCGTATTCCTGTTGACGGGATTTGAAAATATTATTTTTCAGTCTCCAACTGCCACATGAATCCTACTAGTGGTAGGCACTTGAGTATTTTAGGGTCTCTTGAGTACTTGACACGATTTCTTTGAGTGGGTATCGATCATTGGATCCTTGCATGAAATTTGGACCTTTGTTTTCTTTAGACCTAAAGGGTCTATAAATACCTTGAGTCCTCATTCTTGATCTTTCTTTTACCTTCCTCTGCATTCTTCTTTTTCTCTATTTCTTAAACATTGTTGCGATACTTTGGAAGATTTATTTGCTATTGCTTTTCAACCTATAGTGCCACTTTTGGTCAAGAGTCTCATTCATATTAGTATATCTCTATTATTTGTACAACCATACATTTTCTAAAGTAATTAATTTCCTTTACTTTGAAAGTGTTATTCCTACCACGTGTATGAATTTCCCTGATATTGGTGTTTCTAATTCCACTGTGGGTGGCCTTTTGGCGTTGACATCCACTCTGCCACATGTGTTTACGATGGTCCTTATTCGGTCGACTTGAGGGGCGCCACTATACATCTTGTTGATGAATGACAATTGACTTGTGTTTAAAGTGCCATTTAAGGGGTACTTTTGTCGCTTTTTTAGTTGTGAAGAAATGGAATGGTGAATCATTGAGGTAGATCAATTGTGGACTCACTTATCTTCCTATTATATGTGTAGGGACGAAGATATGGTCAATAAGGTGAAAATATCCTCGTATAGATCTATAAATGCTTTTAGACACTAAAGATTATCATTGGGTTTTCGAGGAGGCCTTTGGGATAATATTCACTTGCTTCAGACTAGAGGGGTGGCATTGGTCATGGTATCCCATAAAGACGTGGGGTTGTTCGAAGACTAGTGAATCGATCCCTCCCAGAGAATACCAACAAATATGGGGCCTTTGTGATTTCATTTTATTCTATGCCACAAGGTGGGTGATGCATGTCATGTTGCCAACTTGTTCTTCAAGGAAATGGTAAGACTTTGTGGCGTATCCAATACCATCATTTCCGATAGAAATCCAAAATTCCTAAGCTTATTTTGGAGGACTTTGTGAGAGTAAGTTTGTTACTAAATTACTTATATCTACTTCGTACTATTCTAAAACAAATGGACAAACAAAGGTAACAAATTGAACTTTTAGCGCCTTGCTTTTATCTCTTCTTAAAACTAATGTCAAAGCTTGGTAAAATTGCTTATTTGTGGTTAATTTTGCTTAGAATATGGTTCCACATGGACCTATTTCCCATTTGAGGTTGTGTATGATTTTAACCCCATCATTCCATTGATTTTTTGCCTTTTACAATTAATTATTCTTTAGTACATAGTGGTGGCAAGGCTAAATTAGGATTTGTTAAGAAAACAATTGAGAAGGTCAAAGCTAAAATTGAAGACAAATATGACTGTTGGAACCAAATTGGTTATTGCAATTAAAGTTTTGATGTTAACAAAAGTATTTTATGTAAATCGTATTTTGACTTAGAAGAAAAAATTAGAGGCTGTGCAAAATCAGAGGATACACCAGAGGATGTCACCAGAGGATGACGTCACCAGAAGATACCAGAAGATACCTCCAGATGATACCAGAGGATGTCATCAAAGGCAAACATCAGAGGATAACATAAAATATCATCAAAGGGAAGGAAAAAATAACATCATCAGAGGATATCTTTCTTGGCCCAGATCAGAAGGAAACAAAGTCTAGAAGGAGGTTTGGTCCAGACCAGAAGGAAACGTAAGTCAGACTTGGTCCAGACTTAGTCCTGACCAGAAGATAGCATGGTCATGAACATAAGACTCAATCTAGACTTGGTCCAGACTTAATCCAGACTTGGTCCAGACCAGAAGATAGCATGGTCCAGAACAAAGGACTTGGTCCAGACCAGAAGATAACATGGTCCAAAACATAAAACTTGGTCCAGATCAGAAGATATAATTATCCAAAACATAAGACTTAGTCCAGATTTAATCCAGACTTAGTCCAGATTTAATCCAGACTTAGTCCATATTAGAGGATAAATGTCCAGATTAAAAGATCAATGGTTTAGACTAGAAGATCAATGGTTTAGACTAGAAGATCAATGGTCCAGATTAAAAGATCAATGGTCCAGATAAGAGGATCACAAAATGATACAGATTAGATCACATTGGTCCAGAGTTGGCCGAGATCAGAGAATCACAGAATGGTACAGATCAGATCACATGGTTTATAGTTGGTCGAGATTAGAGGATCACATAATTGGTACATATCATATTACATGGTCTAGAATTGGTTGAGATCAGAGGATCACATAATTGGTACATATCAGATTACATGATCCAGAGTTGGTCGAGATCAGAAGATCATACGGTCCAAAATTTAAATCATGATGCAAATCAGTGAAGACTTGATTAAAAGTCGAAGAAGACTTTATTAAATTTTGATAGAAATTTGATCAAAGTATTAAGGGGATTTGATTCAAAAAATCATTGAATACTTAAAGAAATTCGAATGCAATCTGAAGCTTAAAAAGATATGGTTTGAAATTAAAAGAATCAAGATTGGTCAACAGAATTTTTAAGTGCAATCTGAAGCTAAAAAGGTACGATTTTAATTTAAGAGAAACATGATTGGCCAACAGAATTTTCAAAGGAAATCTGAGCGAGATTTATTTCGAATTTAAGCTTGGACAAAGCCCTATTTGCAGCTATAAAAGGAGGCTTCAGGCAGCAGCATCAAGCATCGAAAAACACAAGAACTCAAGCTTCATATTCAACACAATCCGAGAGTTCAAAAGAGAGAATCACTTGAGTGCAAAATCAATATTTTCTAAGTGTTTTTGAGAGAGAAATTCAGTGCAACATTCAACTTTCTAGAAGCAACAGAAGCGTTCAAGAATCAGTGTAGCAATCAGCTTTTCAGAAGTAAATTTGCAGAGTTCCAAACCTTGTAATCTAACCCGATAGTGGTGCAGATTCCTTCTTCAATCTAAGGTTGTCAGATTGGTAGGAGAAGACTTGACTTGTAGAGTCAATGTGTTGTTTTCATTCCTCAAAAGTCTGGGGTTGTCAGGCTGTTTGAGAAGACTGGCTTGGAGGGTTAGGTGTTGTAATTCAAAAGTTTTGAATTAGTGGATTAAAGACTTCAGGATGAAGGGACTGCATGTAGCCAAGTTAATGGTGAACCATGATAAATGATGTGTTCTTTTGCTGTTATTTTCCGCTGCTAAGTCTGATTATTGATTCATCAAGTAAATCACATCAACACTCAACAAAACAACAACAAAATTCAAAGTTTGGCAAACCCAATTCAACCCCTCCTTCTCGTGTTTGCACCTTCAATGACAATTATGCAAAAAAAGCTAATAAAGGAAGAAAACGATTGTGTTCCGACTAAGAGATTCGGTGTGAATGCACTTAAGGAGGGATAAGTTTACCTCATTGAGGAAATATAAGCTTCAAACTAAGGGTGATGGTCCTTTCAAATTGTAGAACAAATTGGGAACAATGCTTATAAAATTGATCTATATGATGATTATGGGGTAAGTGCCAATTTCAATGTATGTGATGTGGCTTTGATTTGTTTTAGTTGCTTCCTTTTGTAATTGTGACAATTTAGTTCTCATAAGAAGTGTATTGTGAAAAATTGGCACATGTGTTAGTTTTGGGGTTAGTATTTGGATTGCATACCTATAAATAGAGTTTTACACATTTGTAAGAAAATTTTGATAATAATTGAATTTACACCTTTTCATACTTATGTGAGATATAAAATTTTCTCTAAAGGTTCTTACCAAATACATTATTTTGATTTAACTATAATTTAAAATTGATTATATACACAAGATCCATTAAACTAACTCAAATAGTTTAGTCTAGTGGTGTAAAAAAAAGATTTGCATCACCGTGTCATCGGAGGAAGATAGATACTTGCAATCCACAAAGGAAGAGTTGTGGGCGGCAAATTCGTGATTGTTTAATATGCATTCATTTGGATCATTGAGAAATACAGTAACAAAACGATTTTTCAGCAAAAAGAGTTCTATTAGTCTCAGGTGTTGGAGGGGATCGTAATTATTTCCTAGAAAGTTCTACAATTAAGGTAAAAAAATGTAGTTATTCATATGGTCAATGGATTTAAAACCCAATCATTGCTATTTCTTACGAGTGATTTACACAAGAAAAAAAATTCAATAAAAATACAGTGTTTGACCTATAAGAAACTAACTAACAATGCATAGAAGAGTGAATGATTATGATTTGCGAGTAATATATGCTCACACATATCATTTTTTTTTCTTGCAAATATCTCATAAAAATTAACATTTTCCTTTTAAACCAGCTTGCATGCTTAGGAGGAATTAGTAAGAGTTGAGATGACATTTTTTTTTGTCTAGAAGAAATAGTAAAAAAACTTACACACAACTGTGATGTTCCGATTTCAAACCCAAACATGGTATCCAAGCTAATAATATCGACATATATGTCAATTATGCTAAGCCTTACATATTGATCAACGTTGAATTATTGCACAAAATTACTTTGTTGGTGTGAAATCAACATTATGATACATGCTCAAAGCAGATATGTTATTCTGCAGTTGTTTTATGCAGATTTTTCATGGTGGCATGTCTTGATATTTGATCATCTGATTTGATTACAGTTGAAGGCAACTCAGGTAACTTCATTTTGGTTTAGTTAGCTAATTATAATGTTGGAAGAAAATTCAACGTGTTGTTGTAGTCGCAATATTGTAAAACTGTATTGATTTTTCGTAAAATAATTGTATTTTGGTTGAGGGGTGTCCAACTTTCATGTGTACTATTTAGGTTTTGGCATTCCTTAATGCCTCATAATATATATATATATATATATATATATATATATATATACATGTTATCTTTGTCATTTTAAAAATAATATAAATCCTCTCTTAAATGCTTCTTACCTTAGATATTAAATTTAATGAAATTTATATAAACATCAATACATTTAATAGAATAATAATTTTTAATTTTCATAAATAAAATGAGTGATGTTGTTATTTATAATCTTATATTTTTTATTTTTTATCAGTAGGACACGGTCTCAATACTCCAAAGTTAAGGTGGAAATAGGTTTGACAAAAGTCTAGCTTATGTCAAACTCGTACTTGATTATACTCTTTTGAATAAACAAGGTTAATTTTTTTAGAAGTTTATTTAATTAAAACATTAGACTCTATGCTACTGAATTAAGTCTTGTAGGTCTATCAAAGTGGTCAATTTAAGAAAATATAAATAAATTACTATATTAAATTTTGTACTATAAGTTTGCCAACCTTTTTATGTAATTTAGATGAGATTCGACCCATCTAAAATTAGTTGCTAAATCGAGTGAATATAGATTGATATTATAATCACATATAATTGATTATGCATGTGTATTTATTTTATCAATATATTTACACCAAAAAATAATATAAGTTGTTAGTTGAGAACGACCAACAGACGAGTTAAGAGTGAATAAATGTCTAATTACTTGAGTAAAAGATCTATCGAACTAGAAGTAGCCGTTAATATAGGCAACATTTCTCATTTCTTAAGAGTTTCACCAAAATAGTATGAATGTCAGTGCCAGTGAAAGTCATGCGGAACAAACAATTCAACCTCTAAAGCTGATTTATTTATTTATAGCTCAAGATAACAAACACGATTATAATGCAAGACAAAATAAAAAAAAAAGAGAAGAATGTGTGAATTTTGTCTCATAAAATGCAATGAATTTGAGAAAAAGTAATGTCAAATGGACGGCAACACGTGTTTTCACACACTCCCTACAAATTTTAGTTGAACAATAGACAATCAAAATTGAGTCCTTGTATGCTAGAATTATAACCAACAAGATTACATACTAACACAATTCATTTGAAAAACACATAATCAACCAAACAATAAATTTTTACTCACATTTTTATCTTAATTATTAAACATTTTTACTTATGTTTATTGAGTTTAACAGTTATAAAAAAACCACAACACATACATAACCGTTGGAAAAGAAAAGAGACTAAACGAGACATTAACAATGAATTAATTAACTAACTCTTAAATTCTGTAACACAGTCATTAATTTATCTATCATCTATATTATCTATTTTAGAAGAGATTAATCCACCTTACATTGATCTTATTTATTTATTTTTTTATGAAACTAAACCAAAACCCAATTCCACTTAACCTAATTTCCACAACAATTCGTTATGCCAGCTAGACCCGATGATTATATAGTGTCGACAATGGTTACGATCTTATAATTTAATTTTAATAATATAATCAATATCAATATTTCCTCCTTTACCCTACTCTCTCTGGTTTCACCCAAAAAAAAAAAAAAAAACTCCACTCTCTGGTCATCACGCTTCAGAGGTTACCGTGCGAAACGTTTCCCATTGTCGTCACGAAGCCGTTGCTCATTACCGTGCGCACCTCTCTCTCTCTCTCTCTCTCCTGCACAACAAGCGAATCACCAGAAAACGCTATCGCATACCGCAGGTAGCTCTCTCTCTCTCTCTCTATATATATATATATATATCCTCCCTCTCTCTCTCTATATTATATCTATATCTATACATATATTATTTATTTATGAATATATATTTTGTTTGTTAGAGTGTGTTTAGGTTTTCTGCTTGAACTTTATTCCTCACTACCATTCGACACTACTTATTAATCTTCTTTTTCTTCAATTAGGATTCTGATTTTTCATTCAAACGCGAGCTTTAACATTCTGATGGTGAAAAAGTTGAAATCGACGGCATAAAAGGACAAATTATCAAATAAGTTCCACACTTCAGTTGAAAACCTAGGGTTCCAATCAAATGGAAGGAGAAGATTTGAGGTCAGGGACTAAGAAGCATAGGAAGAGATCTAAACCTATTGAAATTGGTTTTGATTCGGATAACGATGAACCTATTGGTTCTTTGTTTAAGTTTAAGAGGAATAAGAAGAAGGTTAGTTTTGCATCAGAGGAAGATTCTGTTAGGGAAAAGGGGGATTTTAGGGGTATGGATGATAATGATACATTGGCTAGCTTTAGGAAGAGATTGAAGGGTCCAAAGAGAGATCAGGGATCTGAAAATGTTTCCGTTGAGGGTCGTGGTGATGGTTTGGTTGTTGGGGGATCTGGGAGCAGAACTAAGGGTGAGAAAGGGGTGGATTTGTTGCTTGGTGATGATGACATGCAGTTGCATCAATCTTCTGATCAGCATATGGAAGAAGACTCCTTGTCTGCAATTTTCCATAAGGCACAATCTAATTCTGTTAGGAAATCCCGTGGTGTGTTAAGTTCGAAGCAGAAAAGAGGGAATCAGAATGTGGATAGTGGGTTGAACCGTGGCTCCAAAAGTTTCACAAAAAACTTAGATTCTGTGGTTGAAAGTAGATCTGAATCTGTTTCTGTATTGAAATCGGTTGAGAGGAATTTGGAGTCTGATATGATTTGTTCAGTATCTGCTATGGATAATCAAAAGGGTGGTGATGACTGCTTTCAAGAGGAAAAGGCCAAGGGCATTTGTGATTCGAACATTCTAGATGGACCGTTGGCTGATCACTCTAACTCAATCATAGCATGTGATGAAGATAGGCAGCAATTGTCAAGTGTAAAAGTTGAAAATGTCTGTGGTGCTTCTGACGAAAAGGTGGCGTTGCAAGAAAGAATGCCCGATAACGGTTTGAATCAGCGTTCAGTCATGTTACGAAATGTAGAAGTAATTGATACTGCCTCTCCCTCTAAAGTGGTGGAAGAGGTATGTGGGTTTTCTGAGACTGGAAGGCTGGAGAATAGATTGATTAATGAAATAGCGGAAGAACAAGTGTGCAATGGTGTTTCTACTTCTGCAGGGAAAGAAATTTCGTTAACTTCTCACACTGAGCCCTTGATCAAATCAAATGAAAATACATTGAATGAGAATAATGCCATGGGTTCTGGAAAAACTTTCCAGGAATCCTCAATCGATGAAGGTATAAAATTGGAAACTGGGTTTGTTTCTGGTAGAAATTGCTATGATTATAGTAGTCTAGATACAAATGCTGAAGTGCAAGATGTTGTAAGCTGTTCACCTGAAAAACATGATGGGATTGACATAGTTAGTTTATCATCTATAATGCCTAATGATGCCATTAAATCTGAATTGGTTGTCCAGTCAAATCACCCGGACAAACCTTTGGAAATGTGTAATATTCCAAAAAACTCAACTGCTTCAATTCTTAAATGCAGCTCTGTGTTAGATCCAATTCAATCTGATGGATCCTCTATACAATCTTCAATCCCAGATGAAAATGGAAACACTGCAGAATATCATGCCTCCATGTCTGATTTTGCTGACATTGGTGGTAAGATATCAGGCATTCCTCGTGCAACACGAAAGACCAAAATGCATAAACATGGCGACATGACTTATGAGGGGGATGCTGATTGGGAGATTTTAATAAATGATAAAGCTCTACATGAAAGCCAAGGTGCGGCAGATGGTGAGCGTACTCATAGAACAAGAGCGAAGCAGGATTCCTCTTTGAATGCTGTTGAGGACTCTGAAAATGTTGCAGTAGCGGCAGTATCTGCTGGGCTGAAAGCTTGTGCAGCTGGTCCAATTGAGAAACTAAAATTTAAGGAGATCTTGAAGCGTAAAGGTGGTCTCAAGGAATATTTAGATTGCAGGTAATTAAGCTTTCGAACAAGTTTTTGTATTTGCTTGCAATTGCTTTTTTCCCCAAATATTAGAAAGGTTGCAGTTTTCCCTTTGAAAGACAGAAGTTATTTCCTTCAATATTTTGGGTTTTTGGTGTCTTGTGCTTCGAATAGGGAGAATTATTTTAGATACTGCTACTGATGATTGCATGTGTTACTTGCTTTAGCTGGTTAATCATGAAAGTTAGGATTGCGAAGACTTACTATATGTTTCGGGTTACAGATGTTCTTGTATAATTGGGCAGATTAACAACTTGTTAGTGATAAAAGTAAGCATGTACATTTTGAGAGATGCCTGTTTGTTGGTTCATTTTTTTCTTTCATCTTTTGCCATTATCTTTCCTGAATTTTATATTTGTTAGCAGTGCTATATTGTTCTGAGAAAGGGCATCACTCTTGTATTTAGCTGGAACTGGAAAAGTTATAGATGCATACTTATAATTTTGGATTGAATTTATCTCTGTTTATTTGGAATTTGCTGTTCAGTTGTATATTATATGATTGAGTTCCTTTGTACGGTATCTTTAAAAAATTATTTGCTATAGTTTTTCTTGGACAAATTTGAGTAGACTTCATCACTATTTTTCTTCTTCATTTTAAAAATGTTTTGCTTGCAAGCCTGTCTCAATCTTGTACTCTCCTACTGTGATACACTAACTACCATAACTTGCTTATAGCTTTGTTCAACACATTACTTGTTATATTCTATCATACTATCATCACTCTTTTCTTGCTTGATTAGTTGCTATATTCTGATTCCTTCTTTTGGTGCTGGGATTTAGTTTAGTTTAGTTTTGTTTTGTTTTTATGCTTCCCCATCATTTTTTAAAGTCTGCAATACAGTCTTAGGAACTTCAATGAGCATATTGCAGTAGCTTCTTTTATGCTATACACATTACCTATTATGTAAAATGGATCTGCTGGATATTGGGCTTCTGTTTGTTTCTAAAACAGACTTTAGCCTAACTTGATGACTTTGTTACATCTCTTTCAAACTGGGAAGCGTGTTGTAATAAGTTCTAACTCATCAAATTCATTGCATTGCAGGAATAAGATCTTAAGCCTATGGAGCAGTGATGTCACACGTATTTTACCTCTTGCTGAGTGTGGAGTTAGTGATATCCGTTCTGAGGATGAAAGTCCTCGTTCTTCTCTTATTAGGGAGGTCTATGCATTTCTTGATCAATATGTAAGTTTGTTCACCATGTTGTTTAGCCACTGATATGCATTTCCTTTGCTAATTTACTACAAGAATATGTGTATGCATATTTATTGGGTTTATTAATCTAATGAAGTTCCTTTCAGTAAAAGTACTAGTGTTTATTTGGTGGTAAAATTGGAAATTTAAAGTGATAAGATCGTTTTGGCAGGGTTATATAAACATTGGAGTTGCCTCTCAAAAGGAAAATGTTGAGAGCAGTGCAAGACATTGTTATAAACTCGTAAAAGAAAAGGGATTTGAGGAAAGTTCTGCAGCTTCATTGGCCGACTCTGAAGATGGAGTTTCTTTTATTGTTGGTCAGACTAAAATGTCATATGATTCTACAGAGATTAATGATGGTCTGATAAAGGATTTTGAAGACCTGACAACTGAAGCTACAGAAGCCATGATGCATGTCAATGTAGCGATGACTGATTCATCAAACTTGACACAATATGAAAGAAAAAATTTTGATTACCAGGAAAATGTTGGGATTCAGGATGGAGTCAGTGGAATTATACATTTCAATGTTAACAGTTCTGTTCCTTCTTTTAAGTTTTCCGATTGCAGGTTGACTTCTCTTGTGGCTACAAAGCAAAGCAACGAATCTAAATGTGTTAAACAACATGCCTTAGGTGATCAGCTAGGTGATACTCTGCAGTCTGATTCAGAGGCTAGAAAGAGAGTGATTATCATTGGAGCTGGTCCTGCTGGGCTAACTGCTGCTCGCCATTTGAAACGTCAGGGGTTTACTGTTACTGTGCTTGAGGCTAGGAATAGGATAGGAGGTCGGGTATTTACAGATCGCTCATCTCTTTCTGTCCCTGTGGATCTTGGTGCTAGCATTATCACAGGTGTTGAGGCTGATGTAGCCACTGAGAGAAGACCAGATCCTTCCTCGTTGGTTTGTGCTCAGCTGGGCCTTGAATTGACAGTGTTAAACAGTGACTGTCCTCTTTATGACATAGTGACTGGACAAAAAGTTCCTGCAGATATGGATGAAGCATTGGAAGCTGAATACAACAGTCTTCTTGATGACATGGTACTGGTAGTTGCTCGGAAAGGTGAACAAGCAATGAAAATGTCTCTTGAAGATGGTTTAGAATACGCCCTTAAGATTCGCCGAATGGGACACTCTGAAGGTAGTGAAGAAACTAAGCACAATAATTCTGAGGACCGTCCATTTGATTCCAAAAGGGAGGGTGCTATGGAACAAAATATTGATGAGGAGATTTTGGATCCTCAAGAGAGGAGGGTTATGGATTGGCACTTTGCTCATTTGGAGTATGGCTGTGCTGCTTTGCTTAAAGAAGTTTCTCTTCCCTATTGGAATCAAGACGATGTGTATGGAGGATTTGGGGGAGCACATTGTATGATCAAAGGAGGTTATAGCAATGTTGTCGAGTCTCTAGGAGAAGGACTTGCTATTCACTTGAACCATGTCGTAACAAATGTGTCGTATGGTATCATGGAACCTGGCCAAAATAATAAAGTTAAAGTTTCTACATTGAATGGCAATGAGTTTTTTGGAGATGCTGTCCTCACTACTGTCCCACTTGGCTGTTTGAAGGCTGAAACTATACGGTTCTCCCCGTCTTTGCCGGAGTGGAAATATTCTTCCATTCAGCGTCTTGGCTTTGGAGTTCTCAATAAAGTGGTTTTGGAATTTCCTACGGTGTTTTGGGATGATTCGGTAGATTACTTTGGAGCAACAGCTGAGGAGAGAAGCAAAAGAGGCCACTGCTTTATGTTCTGGAATGTCAAGAAAACAGTTGGGGCTCCCGTCCTTATAGCATTAGTTGTTGGTAAGGCAGCCATCGACGGTCTAAGTTTAAGCTCTTTTGACCATGTCAACCATGCATTGAAGGTTCTTCGAAAACTTTTTGGGGAGGCTTCAGTTCCTGATCCTGTTGCATATGTTGTGACTGATTGGGGCAGGGATCCTTATAGCTTTGGTGCTTACTCTTATGTTGCTGTTGGGGCATCAGGAGAAGACTATGATATCATAGGAAGACCAGTTGATAACTGCTTGTTTTTTGCTGGTGAAGCAACCTGCAAAGAGCACCCTGATACTGTTGGTGGTGCAATGATGAGCGGACTACGTGAGGCTGTTCGCATAATTGACATATTGAACACTGGAAAGGATAATACCACAGAAGTAGAGGCATTGGAAGCTGCACAAGGACAGTTGGACACCGAAAGGAATGAAGTTAGGGACATAATGAAAAGACTGGACGCAGTTGAGCTTTCTAACATATTGTATAAGAACTCCTTTGAGGGGGCTCAAATTGTAACCCGGGAAGCTTTATTAAGGGAAATGTTCCTCAATGTGAAAACCAATGCTGGACGCTTGCATGTGGCCAAACAATTGCTAAGTCTTCCTGTTGGAAACTTGAAGTCCTTTGCTGGAAGTAAGGAGGGGCTGGCTGTTCTCAACTCATGGATACTGGTACTACTATTATACTGCGTGGCATATTATTCCCAAAACATTTTGTATCTTTTTTCATAGATAGTACAGGCAAGCTATTGGAAAGCTAAACATCTTAATCTTATGATTATAGAATTTTTTACATTATGTGCTTCATATTTCACATCTAAATGCAGGACTCAATGGGCAAGGATGGTACCCAACTCTTGAGGCACTGTTTGCGTCTTCTTGTGCGTGTATCGACTGATCTAGCTGCTATACGCTTATCAGGTAGTTATTTTATTTATTTTGTGTATGAATTTACGTTAGTCTGTTCATGCAAATGCGCGGATTTATGTATTTTTTTGTTTGTCATTTTGCTTTATCTCATCTAATATTTTGAAGAGTTAGTAGTTGGTTAGCTGATGGGACCTGGTTTGGGTGAGATGAGAATAATTTATCCAGTAACAGTTGATAAGTTGCAGTTTTATATTAATGTCAATCCTAGTATCTTTTTTTATGGTTATCCATTCCTATCACTTGATCAGCCTAATGAAACTATGAATTATCAAGTGAAAAATATGTTTATGCTCACGTAGATTATTCTGTCCGGATGGAGTCATCTGGAAATATGATGTAACTCTTTCTTTTATTGGGTGTAGGAATGGGAAAAACAGTGAAGGAAAAAGTTTGTGTACATACCAGCCGTGATATTCGAGCTATAGCCAGTCAATTGGTCAATGTATGGCTTGAAATTTTCCGTAAGGAAAAAGCTTCTAATGGGGGATTAAAATTGTCAAGGCAAGCAACTAGTGTAGAATTATCAAAAAGAAAATCTTTAAAAGATTCAGCCTCAGGAAAGCCTCCTCTAAGCACACACCAGGGTGCTGTTGAGAATAAAGGAGGCTTGCTGAATCCTGTATCTGCTGGAAGCAATTCACCTTCCACCACACATGCAAAGAAATCGCACAACAAACAAGGAAGACAACAATCAGCATGTGACTCAAGGCATGAAGTCAGTTCTTCCAGGTCCCAAGGTTCAATAGACAAAATAGTTACTAAGGAGGAAAATAACCACTATGCTATGTCTGAAGAAGAAAAGGCTGCTATAGCTGCTGCAGAAGCTGCCCGTACTAAAGCAATTGCTGCTGCTGAGGTTTGTTTCTCCTGAATTCTTAATATCATCAATTGATTTTGCTTCCGAAGATTAGTTGCTTTTGAATCGCTTTTGACTCCTGTTGTATTCATTTGCACTAGATTTCATAATACAATGAGTTAATGCTAGGTACAGATTACTATAATGTTAAATATGTTGGGAAAAAAGTCTTGCTGTGGTTCAAATATTTTTGGTGAGTGAAATTAAACAATTTTTTTGGGCTCTCAATTAAGGGCTGCAAATATTTTAGCTCAGTTCTTTAGCGTGTTCTAGACATTTTCGATTCCCTTGTAAAATTTGTCAAGATGGTCTTCTCATGCTTTGCTGCTGAATTTTGTTGTTAACTAATTTGTAACTGCCTCCCATGCCTGTGGTTAATACGAGGGAAGTGGGAGATCCTTAATTTGTAACTGCCTCATATAGCAGTTCGGAGCGCCGAACTTTAAAAATGGGATACTAACCAACATCAAAATCAAGTTCTAATAGTAATTGTAATCAACAAAATAGTCACAAAAAGAACGAAAACTACAGAGCAAGAACTATGGCAACAGAGGAAGAACCAAAACGGTTTTTTTTTTCACAATGCTGAACCAACCCTTTTGTGGGTTTATAATAATAAAAAATTACGGCTTAAGTTGGGTGCGGAATGACCTAGATACCCTTAATGAATAGTTTTTTTTTTTTATTTACAAAAAGTAAAATAAAACTTGTGTTATTGAAAAAGTCCTAGAGCGGGTTGCGTTGATAGCGGGATTCGCGTCCGGGAGCGGCGATACTGGCAAACGCGTTTTCCCGGTCAGTGGCATTGCGGCCAGCCCCTCCACCGCACTGGGATCGCGCTGGGATTGGCAACATAGGACTTTTTGTTACTTCCTGGTTTGTCGAATCTCACATTGTTTTAACTTTTATCCATGGATCTTCTCCTTGAAGCACAACCTTTAAAGAGAAGAGTCATGTCCATTTGCAACTTGTGTTAAATACTTGATTTGGACGAAGTTTCCTAAATTTGTAGTTACTTGACACTTGCTGGATGCTTACTATACATGTGAGACACGTGCATTAGGCATAATTTATGTTGGAAATTTCTGATAATTTGTTTTATTTAATATGCTAAATAATGCTTCCATTCCCTATTTGGCTTATATGTTCCTTAAGTGATTCAGTGGTTCTTGTTCTTTGCAGGCATATGCCTCTGCAGAAGCTAGGTGCAATACTCTGTTACATCTCCCGAAGATACCCTCATTCCATAAATTTGCTAGACGGGAGCAGTATTCACAAAATGACGAGTGTGATAGTAGGAAAAAGTGGCCTGGTGGTTTTTTGGGAAGGCAAGATTGTGTTTCTGAGATCGATTCTAGGAATTGCAGAGTTAGGGACTGGTCTGTTGATTTTTCCACTGCTTGTGTTAATCTTGATAATTCTAAAATACCAGTTGACAACCTCTCACAGAGGAGTCATTCGAATGAGATCGCCAGCCAGTTGAATTTCGGAGAGCGCTCAGGAGAAAGTGCTGCCGTGGACAGCAATCTATATACAAAAGCTTGGATTGACACAGCTGGTGGTGGGGCAGTAAAAGACCATCTAGCCATAGAGAGATGGCAATCTCAAGCAGCTGAAGCTGATTCGTATTTTTCTAATCCAACAATTCATTTGAAGGATGAGGAGGATTCAAATGCTTATTCAAGGTTACCTAGCTGGAACCACGATGGTATAGCAAATGAGAGCTCTGTTTCCCAGGTTACTGTAAATAAGGAGGCCTTCAAAGGTCATTCTCGAGGAGCAGATCATATTAAACAGGCCGTTGTTGACTATGTTGGATCGCTACTACTGCCCCTTTATAAGGCTAGGAAGCTAGACAAGGATGGTTACAAGGCAATAATGAAGAAAAGTGCAACAAAGGTAATTTTTATTTTCCACTTCTTTGCTTATCGTCTGCACTTGTGCTTGCTAAATTAAGAGTGTGTTAGTGTGATTTGGTAGGTAGGTGATTATAGGGGATAACTGATCTAAAATATCATCTTACGTGACATGTGGTTTTCTTTCAGGTCATGGAGCAAGCAACAGATGCAGAAAAGGCCATGGCTGTTCGTGAGTTTCTAGATTTTAAGCGAAAGAATAAGGTACTGTTTTGTTATTTTCTGTATCATAGGTTGATCTACTAATCCCATGGCACATCTCCAAGATGCATCCTTCCAGAAAATGCTATTCATTTTACGATATTAACATGATTTACTGCTTGGACTCCAGCTTCACGGGGTCTGGTGGGCTGGCTGCAAAGTTGATTAATTGCTTTTCTTTTCCAAATTTTTTTTCATGATTGTTGCCTCTATTTTGCAAGCGGAGCCTTATAGATGCTTCTGACATTCTCTTAATCGTTCTTCCACCACTGACATTGGTTAAGTGCCTGAACATGCAGATTCGCTCCTTTGTGGATATATTGATAGAGAGACACATGGCAACAAAGCCGGATAGAAAATCTTAATATTCTTTCAATTGCATGGCCTGTACTTTTCTGTCCTTCTGCACGAGGGTTGCCTGAGTCGGTTATTCTTACAATTCTCGGTTTTGGTGGTCGTGGGTATATTCTCATATGAGCATTTCAATCTTCCAATATAAATCATCCAGAAGCTGCAGTTGAAGCTTTAGATAAAAATTGATCAATCCAAATCAAGTGAGCTCTGGAAGTTTGTTGCTTGGAAATTACAAACAGAATAGAAGTAACATCTAAAAGTTGATCCAGTCCAAATCAAGTGGGCTCTGGGAATTTGTTATCCTGGCAAGTGGCGATCATGAACAGAATATTAAACTCCAATGGTGGATTACCTGTAAACTTAGAGTGCAAACAACAGTTAGATCATCTGGGTACCTGCATCAGCAGATTTAATGATGACAACAGATTGCAATCATTTGTCCTTAATACTTCATCTTTCACGAGGTTTATACCCCCACAATTGAAATCTTAGACCCCATTTTTATTAAAGGGGATCTCAATGGGAAAACACTAATTGACCCTATCAATTCTTCTATTTGTACAGCGTAGGATTGTTCCTAGTGATGACAAACAAACATTCATAATCCATTTCCCGTGTTCTTCGAGATACATTTTTCTTATTTAAGTTTTACATCAATCACTGACTTTTTTTTTTCATTCTTTCTCCAAAGTGGGAAGAATGCCAACTTTTGTAAGATACTTTGTTGCTCAAATTATTTTCTTCTCCATCTCTATCTCCTTCCTTGTTTGTTCGCAGTGCATGTAGTACCCTGCCTATTTATAGTTGAGTCAGCTTCCAAGATTGTACTTCAAAAAATTAATAGAAACTTCACATCCTTAGCAAATGAGCACACCAATTTAGCTATAATTATGGTTCAGAGGATTGTGCCATGAGATGTTCAACAGTACAGGTTTATGTTATGTGCAAATCATTTGTCATTGTTTAATCTTGGCCGTTATCTTGTGCTGATTATTTCTTACCCTTCTTTCTATGGTTGATAGGCTGAGAAAAGATTATGTTAATCTCAGATTGGAGGTAATGCATATTTTCCCTGTGATTTGGTGTTCTACTGCAACTATTACTTTCACATCCAATTTTTAGGTGCCTTCTGTTTTCCCGATCACTCTAATGCCCCTCTTGGTGTTGAGGTTAATGACCCTGGTATGTTTATATTGCTTTTTGTTTCTGCTGCAGACTCTCTCCACACCAGCAATATGTAAATATTGGATTATGAAATATGGCTTCCAGGGAAATTATATTCCACTGGCTGTGTCTAGGGGTGAGTACATGTTTGACATTTTCAACAATTCCCCTTCATATTCGTAATATACCTTACCTACTGTAAATGTTGGTTACTGACAATTTTCGCGATGTTTTCAAAACTATATCGAGTTACTAGGGGAATGACCTTAATTTGTAGCTATATAGTTTCGAACTGCCTGCATGCTCCAATTGTTGAGTGACCCTAATGCTCTTTTCTATTTTGGGTGCCCTTCTGGTATGATATTTCTTCCTACCATGTCAAAACTGTCATTTGACAGGGACAAGGTTGTATCATTCGTATTCAGTTGTTTTCTCCTATCACCGTCTTGTTATAACTTTGGCTCAATGTTGCTAAGGATTAATGATGCATCCCGTATTGTCATTCAATAGAGGTTTATATATGGTATAATATCATCATCCTCTAAAGTGTGTGTACAGTAATGTGCTCTAATGATAATCCAATAACTTCAGTGTTGCCGTTGTGTTGAAATATTGAGAGGTGGGTGGTGTTGATGACGGATCCACGAAGATCTCTTTATAGGAGCCTTGGCCCATGCGGTGTCCCTTTTTTTTCAATCCTAGTATCTTATTTATATGATACTCCTCTAATCTTGATCTCATACAAAATATAAATATATTTTCAAAAGTGTCATTCATGAAAACTTATTCCATGAGAATAAATAAAAGATTGAAAAATAAATTTTGTATCAATTGATGAGTACTAGTAGTATATTACTATGAATATCATTAAATAAAGTTACATTTATTTATATTTGAAATCAAAAAATGAGTAAACTTTTTATTTATTCAAGATCAGAAATGAGTAATTTAGTGCAAGACAGCCGCATGCATTATAATATACTACTCTTTTTTGTCCTATAATAATTGTATTAGATCATTTCAAATAAATTAATAAAAATTTATAAATGAAAGAAAAATAATAATTTTATCAAATTAACCTTATTAATTATTGAGAAATGAGAACTAAATAGTGATGCACTTAACATAATTAGATGATACAACTAATTAATAAAAAGACAAATAACATTATCTTGAAAATTAAAACCGACAATTATTTAGAATAATTATTTTGCAGATGTTACAATTTTGTCAATAAGGAGGAAGTATTCTATATTTGTAATTTTGTATTGAACTTGTGTGTATAGTCCATGGGTTAAAATTTTGAACAACGTTTTTTTGTAATAAATTTTGGTCAACATTTATTGATAAATACAAATATACTTAAATATAAATTTAATATAAATATATTTTTGTGGGAGAAATAAGATTGAATCTATATTTATAGAAATTACTATATTAATATAATGAAGAAATAGTTTAAAAAAATATAAAATTGAATCCAATTTTATGGAAAAAGTTTATACACATACATGAGTTCAAAAAAAATAAATTATAATTAAATATAATATTTAACACATGTTGTACTTTTAAATAAATCTACGTTTATTTTTATTTTTTTCATAATTTGAAGTTTTTTTTAGGGGGTCATACTTTTAATACCCTTTCTACTTAATTAATTATAAAAAATACACTTAAGACATGACACACACCCCCCTAAATACATGCAAGTCTAGCTCCATCCTTGGTGCTAAAGGTGTGTGCTCAAGTAGGCATGGTGGGTGATGTTTCGATAGGGTATGCCCCAAATGACATGTGACTGTAAGAATGGGTGACATGACATCGTCCATGGTTGATGAAAAGTGTAGATTGAGCTAGCAAATGTAGGTGTTCTTATCGTGGGTAAAAAAGATAGAAGGTATAATTAATAACTGATGGATTTGTTTGAATGAAACATAATAGTTGCACAGATAATTCAAACATTACTGATCAACAAAAAAGAAAAACAAACTGCACGCCCCGGGTCCTTTATCAAAAAAGCACTTGTATATAGAGAATACAAAAGGCTTTGTATTTTTTTAAAATTGTATCTTATTAGAGGAGGATTCATAAAGCATGCAAAGTAAATCTTTAGAAAGACGAGCTTAAAGTTTAGACCTGCTAAATTTTTCAATAGATACATTCTCTTGTAAGATACTTCCTTGTAATTACATTGCCAACAATCGAGGTATTCATGGAGCTATTTGGTACAGATTTGTTTGAGGTGTATTTCATGAAGTAGAATCAGTAAGGAAAAATCTTTGACACAAAAAGAATGTCATCCAACCTACTCGCCTATATAAATTACCATTTCCCAACACTTGAAAGGCTCCTGATCTCATTTATCGGTCATGAGAAAATATAAAAAATCAAATTCATACATCTTCAGATACCGTGCGCGATGTTCAAGAGAGGAAGTCGGCATAGAATAAAACTGTTGGTTTTTCTCAAAGTTTACTTATCATGCTCCTTTTTTCTTTTGATCTTTTATAGATTTGATCTCTTTAGTAAGCATTCTTGGTGCTATTGCCATAGCCATTAGTTCTTGGAAGAGCAGCTTACAAGCATAAGGAATGTACACCTGCATACACAATCAAAAGCCAAAACGAGAAACTAAGAATTCAGCACAAGGAGAAAACACCTCGGACTTTAATATGGACTATAGTGCTAAGAGAAGATATGTGATCATTCACCTGAACAATGTCAGTTTTGTTCTTGCAGCCCCTACACTCAAAAGAATTCTTCTTCAGATTTGCAATAGCTATCAACCCACAGTGTTCGCACACATGGACCCTATATGCATCACTTTGATCAAACAATCTTTCCTTAAGGAAATGAGCAGCTCCATGGGCTATCATGCAATCACGTTCCATCTCTCCAAATCGAAGACCTCCATCTCGTGAACGCCCCTCAGCAGGTTGCCTTGTAAGAATCTGAACAGGACCTCGTCCACGAGAATGGATCTTGTCATCAACCATATGCTTCAACCTTTGGTAGTAAGTAGGACCAAGGAAAATCATTGCACTGAGACGCCTCCCTGTATGACCATTGTACATTGTCTCAAAACCACGCATTTGGTACCCACATTTGTGTAGAGCTTTGCTGATATTATCCACCTGGTTACAGAAGTAAAAAAATATCAGATTTTTAAACACAAGCTAAAATGGTGTCTTGAACTTAATCCATACAGCAAGAATTCTACCATGTATTTCTAAATAGGTAAGTAAAGGAATCCCTTACTGAAGCATTTTATAAAAGATAAAAGTTATACGCAGACACTTTCCAAGTGAACTCTCAAGTAAATAACATTTAGGTTCATAGTTGAATACTGAATGGCAAATTGTTAAGCTCTGGACTGATGGTTTTATATATGCACAACTTTAAGCAGAAAGGTAATAACAACTTACAAAATCAAATAAGAGCAGCTGAAAAAGTAGCTTACGTATGCAAGCAGTTTTTCAATTTCTAACAAGTGTTTGATGTTAAAACAAAGAAAATTTGATGAACGAATGCTACTTACAGTAACATCTGTAAAAGGAGTCGCATCTCCTTCTTTTCCCATGTGGGCTGCTACCTTCCCCATGATACACTCAATAAGCTGACCAATAGTCATTCGGGAAGGAATAGCATGTGGATTGACAATAATATCAGGGGTGATGCCTTCCACAGTCCAGGGCATGTCTTCTTGTGTATAAGTCATACCAACTGTCCCCTTCTGACCATGTCTACTACTGAATTTGTCACCAATCTGTGGTATTCGAACAGATCTCACCCTTACTTTCACGAATCTCAATCCATCAGCATTTGTTGTCAACAGAACCTACAAAATAGGAAATACATAAATAAATGTGGCAGCAAAAAAAATAAAGTAATGCCAGGAATTCAGGATTTTGGTATATTATTATGCTCTTCATTTCAGATGTAGTCATTTTGTTTTCGTAATGTAACTCTTATTTTGTAACTAAAAACCTTCCCTTCCCCTTTCATTACAATTTCATAATATGGGCTCAAACTCAATTTGTATAATATTATGCTCTTCATTTCAGATGTAGTCATTTTGTTTTTGTAATGTAACTCTTATTTTGTACCTAAAAACCTTCCCTTCCCCTTTCATTACAATTTCATAATATGGGCTCAAACTCAATTTGTAACGCATGAAAGTAAATATATATGACAACTTACTTGATCAACAATTCCAGTTTCACTGTGACGTAAGCTTATGCTGTGATCACGTTTTGAGTAACGAGCAGCTTGTCCTTGTGCCTCCTCCTGAGATAAAGGAGTGGTCTTTCCAATAATAACATCCTCACCAGACACTCTTGTGCCCTGTTTCAGAGTAACAAATTGCTACATTTAGTACATAATTTCACTGTCAGACAGGTTGTTCAGGATGTAGTCAAATTTTATGCTTACAGGTGGAGCAAGACCATCATCGTCCAACTTATCATAAGAACCATGCCTCATACCCTGCAAAGCAAAACTCGGTTATAAACTACGATATAGCAAATCAACATATATAAAAAACAGCCAGTATTTTCACCATGGTATTAGCTCTATCCGGCCGACCAAAATCTTCTTTGACAAGGGTTCCCATTTTCTTCTCTTCATCTCTGTAAAAGTTGAACAATGCAACATATCATACAAAAATCACAAGCACACCAATAAAAATGAATGAACTTTTATTAATTCAGGCAGCAAACACACCTATATGAACGGAAAAACAGTGACCGAAAGAAGCCACGGTCTATTGATGATTGGTTCATGATGACAGAATCTTCTTGATTGTAACCAGAATAACATGAAATGGCCACAATGGCATTCTAAGGCACAAGAGGTAAATATATTAGAACATTATCAACATAGTGATAAAATTATATAAATATTAAATAAAGGAAGCCAAAATTTACAATTCCAGCAGGGAGTTGACGGAAATGAAGATGCTCCATGGCTCTTGTAGTGACCAGTGGCTTTTGAGGATAATACAACACATAGGCCAAGGTATCCTAAGCAATGAAGTAAAAGCATCAAGTGGAGTCCAGCATCAAATTTAGCACACTAGAAGAATAGGCACACATTTAATCATATATAAAAAAGTGAACAATACCATTCGAAACTGGTAGTTGGTAACATATATTCCCATTGCTTGTTTTCCCATTGCAGATTGATACGTATTACGAGGGGACTGATTGCACCAACAAAGGTAAGAGATTAAAAATCACTATACTAATCAAAATGAGTACACAACAAAATACCAATATTTACCTGATTGTGATCAGGAAATGGTATGATGGAAGCACATACACCCAAAATCAGTGATGGATGGATTTCACAGTGAGTGTAAGTATCAGAATATGCTTCTTCTGGATTGAGCCTTGCTTGTACAAGATCCTGTTATATTTATTCAATAATCACATGCTTAATTGCTTGACATATTTATGATTTGCATATATGTACTAATAAAGGGTATACACTTCTGCAAATCTAGAATTATAGTACTGACATTAATTGTCATGGAAATCATGGTAGTCTCTTCCTCTTCTGTGTCGATATATTCTATAAAACCCTTGGACACAAGATCATGCCATCCACCCTCTTCAGGGGATTCCTGAAGAAATGGAAAAACAAATTAAACAAATAGTGAAACAACGACGACTTCTAAGATGCACTAAAGTTACTACTTGCTACTTACCCTTTGTTGCAAAGAATGAATGTCCTTTTTCTTTATAAGAAGCCTTTGTTTATCCACAATGAATAAAGGACGACTGCAGCGACCATAATCTGTATATATGCGCAGTTCTTTAAGACGGATATCTCTAACAACCCCAACTTCAGTATTAACATCAACCTGAACCACAAGAAAGCCATCAGCACTGAACTACAATTAATAGATGTCATGATGTGACAGATAAATAATTTAAAACAATCAACTCCCAAAATAAAATCAACAAATAATGACTATTTGGATGGCTCAATAAAGACGTGATAATATAGCAATTATTAGAAAATTTGACCCATATTATGGTCTCCTTAAAAAAATGTAATATCATAAATTCTTCTATAAAAATGAGTGTAGGGATTGAATTTAAATAAGCAATCACATCTGACCTTGTTGGGATTGAATTTTTTTGAAACACATTTCTTCTGCCTTTTTTGTTAAAATACCTCATTGCCATTTATCTTAGTTGTTAATAATAGTTCATCCATGCAAGAATTATCTCCAAATATCTCACCCAAAAGATTATCCTAATAAGGCCTTGCTAAAGGCCCTCGTTAAGAGGTCAAGAAATATAACTAATTAATAAATACATCATCATCTAATGCAGTTGACATAAAACACTGAATATTCCAATAAATGCATTCTATTTTCATTCCTTGACAAAGGCCCTTCCCTTTAGGCACAAAATAGTATTTGTGTACTGAATACCGATCACATATCATTCTCTTAAAAGGGAATTATGCATACAAAATTGCAACATTGGCTTCCAATGATTAAATGTGCTACATTGTGATATTTTCATTTATTTTGAGGGGGTTGCTTTTTGCCAACAGTTTCAAACACTACTTTACAGCCTATCAAAACAAAATCAGGAAAGTAAAATGAATAGTTACCCGACGTCTCAGCTTTCTCAAAGTTCTAACCAACATATCAGGGTCACGATGAATACCCATCCAGCAACCATTTACGAAAATTTTTGTAGCTTGGGGAATCACAGCAGGAGAAATTTCCTACACGGAGGAAAATAAGCAAATTTGCACACAAACCACACAGTGGAAGAAACAAATTAATCTTTTGCAGGAAATCACAAGCACCTCAAAATTTTCTGTACCCCATTCTTCCAAAAACTCCAGAATAGGATATGCTGCTGAGCCAACTGTAATGTAAACCATCAAGGCCAGATTCTTCACCAGTCCACAGGCCTAAATAATATCCCAATCACACCCATAAATACCACAGAGAAAGATGAATTCCTCATAACTAGTGGTAATATAGGAAGCTTGGAAAGAAAAATACTAACTTGTCCTTCAGGTGTTTCTGCAGGACACATCATTCCCCATTGTGAATTATGCAACTGTCTTGGTTTGGCCAACTTCCCTGAAATAAAAGAAAAGAAGCAATAAAAAAAACAAATTAGACAAACATAATTTATTCATAAAAAACAATAGTGCCCAATGTGTGAATCTAAATTCCTAAAGAAATAATTTATGCATACAATGCACAGAGGGGAGGGAAAGATTGAAGGATGGGTCAGGCTTGAAGTAGCCTAAACCAAGCAATTACCTTCACGTCCTATGGGAGAATTCAATCTTCGCAAGTGAGATAAAGTGGATGCATAAGTTAAACGATTTAGCACCTAAAGCAGAAAGACAATAAGTGTTAATGTCTCATTTTCTCAATAGAAAACAAAAGGAGCCAGACTGTTGAAGCATAAAAAGAATTCATAATCATACTTGTGACACTCCAGCTCTAGTACCCGCGGCATTTGCTTGCCCCCAATTACCAGTAGCAAGTGAGTATTTAAGTCCACTCGTGATGGTTTTAGCTTTGATAGCAAATTGCAGGTTAACATCCTTCCCATTATCAACACACTGCACCATTCATGAGAGGTAAAAGGGTATAAGCAATGCAAAATAAATATTGCAACAAATGTGCTTAGAAGTAGAGCAAACCTTCTGTACGTAACCCCTGACATCTCTAGTTAGCTTTCTGAATAGCTGCATCACAAATTATAGGAACCAGGAATTAAGAAATAAAAAAATATACCAAATAACAAGACCAATTAAGTAAAACAATATCAACTACTTGCGAAACAAACCATTCTAAAGAGACCACCAAGTAAAGGACCGGCCAGATCCAGCCTCTTGTTTCCGTAATGATCCCTATCATCTTCGGCCCTCCGCCCAAGTGCACACAGAAGTAGCCGATGAATGATATATCTGTGGGGCAATGGTAAGCATACTAAGTACTCAAAATGAAAGTAACAAGATCAGACATGTAACAAACTTACCCAAAATAGTATGCTTTTTTGGTCTCGCAATACTCTCCAACACCAACATGTGGAAGCATCTCCCGTTGAAGGATATCCTTAGCATACCTGCAGATTAGGATACAGGTGTAACAGTTGCTTAATAATGGGTGCAAATAAATCATGCCCGGGCTTTACAGAAATACAACTCGACTCACTTAATTCTCTTTTCCTTGGTTACACCTACAGTTGCTCCTCTTTTCCCAATGTAATCAAGTGCAACCTGGAGTGAAATAAATATATAAGAAGGTGAAATAAAATCACCCAAACAAAATACTTGAAGTATCAAGAAAATTGTGTAATGGCAATATTTCGCTAAAGAACATTTTTGACTCATCTAAACTTATAGGGAGACAAAAATGCAACGGCAAAATCATATGACACGATATGAAAGGACAATGCATGCAGTAATATCAAGAAATTATATTGCAATGTAAAAAGGGAAATAATTGAAATTAGAATACGAGGACAGCAAAACTTAATTAAGAGCTAGTTTAGATAAACTTTTACACAAGTACTTATAGGAAAAAAGTTCAAATAATGTTGCAATAACCATGAGTATGCTAACAAATAGTTTCTCTCATAATTTTAAATTGACTTTTGTACCTCTTATTTTTTTCAAAAACCTCTCATTTAAATTCTCCACAAACACCTATAACCTTATATGGGCTGTTTCATTGGTTAGAAATGAAATAGTTTTTTCTATTAAAAAGCTTTCTCATAAACTAGAAACTTATCCAAATTGGTACTAAATTCGATTATAAAAATATGCAGTACAGGAAAAACAGACTATTTCAGCCCCTGAACAAAAGTATACATCACAGTCTGAAATAAACCTGAATTACACAATGATCTCACTCGAAACTAATACAAAATCTAGACAAGCCATCATTATTTTGCTTGTAAGCAAATAATATATAACAATAGCAGAACCCACCTGTTGATTTTGTATTACAAATGCTTCTTCCAGGGAAGGACGAAGCAACTCCATCATTTGAGTATCCGAGAAAT
This sequence comes from Cicer cuneatum, assembly GCA_037974295.1. Lineage (NCBI taxonomy): Eukaryota > Viridiplantae > Streptophyta > Magnoliopsida > Fabales > Fabaceae > Cicer > Cicer cuneatum. The sequence continues at coordinate 79,436,366 of JBBPBO010000001.1, read as the reverse complement.
CATAGCATATATGTTCTAGAATATCCTTGTCAGCAACAAATCCCAATGCCCGAAACACAATAATGATAGGAATTTCAGTTCGAATGTATGGAAGAGTAGCACGTATATATTGTCCTGAAGAACCCTGGTAGGAATAAAAATGCATAAACTTAGACATTGCACAAGACACCAAAACATCTGCAAAATGTGACTTGTTTGTTACACAGCACAGACTGTGCAAAAAGGACATAAATATACAATGATTTGCATTTACCCCCTTGGAACTAGTTCGAGAGAGCATGCGCACAAACATAGTGCTAGGAGGTCTGTTTTGGGACTCTGCCATGGACCGAACTTCAGCCACATAAGCATACTTATTAGGCTGCCTCTTCTTGAAGACATAGACATGATTGGTACTCATCTTCTCCTGAGCAATGAGAACCTTCTCACTGCCATTAATAATGAAATATCCACCTTGATCATACGGACACTCACCAAGCTCAGTCAAATCCTTCTCCGAATTCTGAAATAACGTGCAATAACTAGACCGAAGCATTATAGGAACCTAAAAGCAACAAAATCATTAGTCAAGTCACTCAGGTCTCAGAAGCCCAATTCAATCAAATTTCACCATCACATCATTAAATAGCTTAAAATCTTATTTACACCGTGACAAGACAGGCCAAATAAGTACAATATAATTATAATTGGCTATGTATCAGTCTATAATGATCAAAATAAGCTGATTAAGATGTTATTCCGATTTGAGGAAGAAGACCCCAAAACACATTTATCCATTGACTATCTTAATGGTGTAATTAAGACAGAATGACACAAACATAAAAAAGATCTACTGAAGCTTATCACTGAAACAAACTAAAAATAACAAAAGGGCCTAAGTGGAAGCTTTAGCTTATCATTGGAATTGGAATAAACTGAAAATGACTTCTTATATGACATGTTTGTTTTGCAACATCTTATATGACATGTTAAAATATTTTTACAAATATATATCTAAATACAAATATAATTGGTTATAAACTCTTCTTCCAAACACCATTTTTATCATCTAGAATACTAGAATTGAGAGGAGAAAGAGGCACCTTGCCAATGAAAACTTTGGTAAAATCCTGAGTCTCAGTGACTTCTTCACCATCATGTCCTTTCTTAATAACCCTCTTAGAAACATCAACATACAAAGGAGCTGAATAAGTAAGATTCCTTAACCTAGCTGCCTTAGGAAACAAGGTAGAAGTTTCTCCATCTGATTCCGTCATCATCGGTTTACTCAAGTAAATCTGACCAAAACTTATCTTATAAATCGTCTGCATACAAAAACAAAACCAAAATCAAATTAACAACAAAATCAACATTCAGTAAATGCTCTTGGCACGCCACACACACTAACCAAAAATCAAATTAACAACAGAATCAGATTCAGTAAGTGCTATTCGCACCGCACACAAACTAACCAAAATCAAATTAACAACGAAATCAGATTTAGTACGTGCTATTCACACCCCACGCAAACTAACCAAAATACTAACAACAACCAAAACCCTAATTACCTCTGCGAAATCGGATTGGTGACCTGGATTATGCTGTGATTCAGGTCGAATTTCAATATCCGCAGATTCATCAACAATTTCCTGCATAGTGTTTTGAATGAACTCATCGAATGAATCAAGTTGTTGACGAACCAAACCTTTTTCTTCGAAGTAAGCTGAAATAACAGCCCAAGCATCTTCTTGAGTGATTTCTTCTTCGTCATCTTCTTCATCCATCATTTGTTGATCGTACTCTTGTTCTTCATCTAAATCCATCATCATTTTTCAAATTATTACTGTAATAACGTTCAAATTCTAAGTTCAAATTAGTTCTGGTTTTTGCTTTTGTTTAATTGAGTATTTGTATTTTGAGTATTTTTGTGTTCGAATTCGCGGTAAGAAAATAGTGAAATGAAACCCTAACAGAGGCAAATAATAATGTTTTGGTTTCGAGGTTCAAAGAGTCTAATAAGTAATACGTTGCTCTTTTTATAGGCCACTGAACTGTAAAATTTTTTTTTAATTTTTATTTTGGACAGTGGGCTTGCATAAGTTGCATTAAGCTGGCGAAATACTCTTAGCCCATAAATAAATACTATTTTTTTTATGAATAAATAATAATAAAAGTTAAATATATTTTTAGGTTTAAATTTTAGACCTATAAAATAAAAATATGACTTTTTGTTCCTACAAAAATTTTCATCAAATAGTTTTAGTCCTATTGAAATAAAACGTGTTAAATTGACCTTCAAATTTTATTTTTTTTAAATGATTTATTACAAGCATGTTTGGAACATTGTAAAAAGTTTCTCTTTAAAAATTTAAAATTTTTTTAACTTGAGATGAATTAAATATTAATTTTTTAAATGTAAAAAATTAAAGATAAAAGTAATGAAAATATGAATTGAAAAGTCGAATTTTACGCTTAATTTTTGTGAATAAACATTTTATGTCGTTGTAAACATGCTTGAAAAAATTCATTTAAAATAAATTTTTACTTAACAACTGAGACCAAAACTGCATATATGATGATTTTGTAAGACTAAAAATTGCATTTTTATTTTACAATGACTACAACTGAATGCCCTAATAATAATAATAATAAAAAATAAATAATGTTTTTCTTATAATATATTAGATTTTGTTTTTGGTTCTTCAAATGTTTTTCTTCAACAAATTTGATCTTTTATTTTAAGTCAATTTATATGTATTTTTCTAATCTTTGAATGATTTTTTATTTGTAGTCATGTTCAAGACATGACTACAAATCTCTCTTACATATTTTAGAATTTTTTAACAATAAATTAATTGTATATAAAGTTAATTTTTGTTATCTTCTTAAAAATTGGAGTCTCATCCCAATCAAATTAACATAATATTGGTAAAAACAACTAACTAGGAGAAAACTTTAGTTGTGAGGATCAAACTATGATATCCTAAATATTTATTTGATATTTTTTTACTCACCAACCAAAGTACGAGAAGTATAAAAACTACTTATTTAAAAGAAAATACAATTAAAAGCTATTTACTTCAAAGAAAAAAATCATTTAATAGAATTATTTTTTATTTATTTGTCATCATATTCAAAATTTAAATTAAAATAAAATAATTGAGCTCAAATGACTTATAAATTTTTGTTAAAGAAAAGCAAAACTCAAATTTCAATTTTTATTGCAACAATTTTTAACTTGTGTCTAACTACGTATTACTAGTACTTCTTCACATACAATAAAAAAGTTTAGATAAAAAAAATAATATGAAATGAAATTACTTTTCTCTTTCTTCATTTAAGTTAAAGGTTTAATATAAATATAAAAAATAAGATTTGATTCAATAAATAAAAAATTTTAACATGTGGAAATTAGTTGAGAACTTTCCTATATTATCTCAATTTGAGTTGGTTTCATTGACTCCTATTATGTTTATTGAGTTTGTTTAATCGACCCCTCCCTTATATCCTTTGACGGCTCCTCGTTCAAAACATAGTAGTAACAATTGATTAAAAAAAATGAGCATAGAGAGATATTAGAGAAGATGGGATTTCTTATAACCATGTCGTTTAGCCGCAATTAGGGGAAGAAGCTCTAACAAATATTCTTTATACAGAAGAATTAAATAATGAATCTCTAACAGCTTATTTTAAAAATTCATAACTCTTATTATTTGAACCAACTCATTCTTGATAAAAAAAAAATGGATATTAGAAACCAATTTAAAGATATAAAGATTTTGGAGAACTATCAGCAAAGTCATTGATGCGTTTTAAATGTGTTCAAAAATCATGGAACATTCTCATCAAAACTACCACTTTTTTAAGAATTTGGCCCATGAACAACATGTCTAATAGCCACAATCTCATGATCCTTTATGAAACCAAATCCTATGTAACCCTTCTCTCTTATGAAAACCGAATACACATCAAGTCCCTATTTTCCCACAACACCCGTCATCCCATATCAACAATTGAATCTGTTGTTTTTGAGTTTGAAAAAAAAAACTCTTTAAAAAATCACAATTTGTGCCATCGAAGATATTACTGGGTTGAGTCGCGGACTAGGTCGCTCTCTTTAAGACGTTTCGCGGCACTGTCCAAATTGTGCAAGACAGACTATCAACCACGCCGTGTATCGGAGTTCCACTGCACCCTTGAAAACCGTTCTAGAATTACACCCTCAATATGGCTATTAAAGTCACTCTCAATATGACGGTTAAAGTCACTCTTAATAAGGCGATTACGGCCTCGCAATATGGTACTATCACCACTCATTAATCAAAATGACTACGGTATAAAACCGATCTAAAAGGATAGTGGTATTAGGACCACTCAAAACTCGACAGAACTACAGCATAACAACCGTTCTAAAATATCGAAGGGACTACGGTATAACAACCACTTTAAAATATCGAAGGGACTACGGTAACAATACCGCTCTATAATATCAAAGGGACTACGGTAACAATACCGCTCTATAATATCGAAGGGACTACGGTAACAATACCGCTCTATAATATCGAAGGGACTACGGTAACAATACCGCTCTATAATATCAAAGGAACTACGGTAACAATACCGCTCTATAATATCAAAGGAGCAGAAAGAAAGGGGAGAAGTGGCTCGTAAATTAGCCGAGCAGAATATAAGAGGGAGAAAAGAAAAAGTTGGGAACTGCATCCAACTTTGGTGTACCTTTCACAGTAAATTGACACTCTTTATATAGTGATGGAAGCAAACCCACATATGTTTTCTAACCAATGTGGGACTTCAACAAAAATTTGAGAATATTTATATACTGATTAAAACTATTCAAAATGAGAGTTTAACAATGTGGGACTTCAACAATTTTTAAATTCACACATTTGTTCCAACAATCCCCCACTTGAATTAAAAAAATGTTTCTAAAATAGCGTCAAATGCTTCTATAAGATTGTGCATAAGCAAAGGTGTCTATGACTTGAACCTTTGCATAGCGAGTAAGATTCTGATTTAACAAGAGTGACTCGTAGTCTTGAACTCTATCTCGGACATCAAACCCACACACAACCTTTTCATTGGGTGTATTCTAAAAAGCCCGTGCATTTATGGTCCTGCACGTCTATCCTAGTATAGTGAACGCTCTAGGAATTTTTGCCTCAAAATTCCATAGGAAACGGCCTCATTTCCACATTCACATAGGTGAGTCTATCAAGAGTACTCCTGTAGCTAGGTACTCCCTCCACATAGAGTATAGATCTCATTAAGAGTTTCTATTATCTCAGCCTTCCATCGCTTCAGGAATCATGCTTCTATTAAATATAATAACACGTTCATCTCATATCACTATGACTTGTTATTACCCATTGAACCTAATTCTTGGGATCTCCAGTCTTTTAGGTCGAGTTCCCATCATAAGTGACTCATTTATCTATAGGCAATAGTCCAATCCTTTTGGATGTATTTATGACTTTCTCTCTAGCCAATCCTTTCGTCAAAGGATCTGCTAAATTATCATCAGTGCGTACATGATCCACTATTACAGCTCCTTTAGTTAGTAATTCTCTAACTGTGATGTGCTTACGACGTATTTGTTGTCTCTTACCGTTGTAATAACGATTCTCAATTTTTGCAATAGCCGCGGTACTATCGCAGTGGATCAACACAGCTGGCATAGGTTTTTCCCACAAAGGGATCTCAGCTAGCAAGCATCTCAACCAGCTCGCTTCTTCACTAGCAGTACCTAGTGCTATCATTTCAGACTCCATAGTGGACTGAGCCAATATCGTCTGTTTCTTTGATTTCCAAGATACAGCACCACCGGCGATATTAAAAATATAGCCACTGGTTGCTTTGGAGTCATCTGATAATGTGTTCCAATCAGCATCACTGTATCCTTCAAGTACGGCAGGAAATTTTTGATAATGTAATCCTAGATTCATGGTCCTTTTAAGGTATCTCATGACTCTTTCGATAGTGTGCCAATGCTCCATACTAGGTCTACTGGTAAACCTGCACAATAATCCCACGACATAGGCAATGTCGGGTCTAGTACAATCAGTGGCATACCTGAGGCTGCCAATGATGCTTGCATATTCAGTTTGTCTAACACCTTCACCAGAGTTCTTAAAGAGTTTCATACTTGGATCATATGGTGTGCATGCAGTTTACAGTCAAAGTATTTATATTTCTTTAGGATATTTTCAACATAATGAGATTGATCCAAAGAAATTCCCTTTTCTGACCTAGTAATCTTGATTCTTAAGATTACATTTGTTTCTCCGAGGTCTTTCATATAAAAGTTGTTACTCAACAATGATTTCACTGTATTTACAGCATGGATGTTTGAACCAAATATGAGTAAGTCGTCTACATAGAGACATATGATAGTGCAAATGCCATTTTCAAATTTGTAATAAATACATTTGTCACTTTCATTCACTTTAAACTCATTCGATATAATCAAGTTGTCAAACTTTTCATGCCATTGCTTAGGAGCTTGTTTAAGACCATACAGAGATTTATTTAACTTACAGACCTTGTTTTCTTGTCCATGAATTACAAAACCTTCAGGTTGTTCCATATAGATTTCTTCTTCCAAGTCACCATTTAAAAAAGCTGTTTTAACATCCATTTGGTGTATCACCAAATTATGAATTGCTGCCAGTGATATGAGTACCCTAATGGATGTTATTCTCGTGACTGGAGAAAAAGTGTCGAAGAAATCTATATTTTCTCTTTGCCTAAAACCTTTGGCTACAAGGCGCGCCTTGTATTTATCAACAGTTTCATCAGGTTTTAGTTTCTTTTTCAAAATCCATTTACAACCTATCGGCTTGCAACCAGGAGGCAAGTCTACTATATGTCAGGTCTTGTTAGATTCTAGGGAATCCAGTTCATCGTTTATAGCTTCTTGCCAAAGATCTACATCCAAATATGACAAGGCTTCTTTGAGATTTGAAGGATCCTCTTCTAAATTATAGGCCAAATATTCTGGTCCATAATCTTTAGCAACTCTGACTCTCTTACTCCTTCGAGTTTCCAATTCACCTTGTATGTTGCTTTCAACACTTTCTGTTACGGGAGTATGACTTGGTTTGCTGCCCCCACTATTTCTCGATTTGAAAGGGAATTTATTTTCATAGAAGTCAACATCATTTGACTCTATGATCACTTTCGCATTTAGGTCATAAAACCTATACGCTTTACTGTTTACTGCATACCCAATGAATACACATTCATAGGCTCTACTGGCGAGTTTAATTCGCTTGGGATCGGGGATTCTGACATACGCCAGACAGCCCCATGTTCGAAGATAAGACAAGTTTGGTTGTATTTTCTTTATTATCTCATAAGGAGATGTTTTGCTTATAGATTTTGGAAGTCTATTTAAAACATAGCAAACAGTCAAAATAATTTCCCCCCACTAATGAGATGCAGCACCAGAATTAAGCATAATAGCAACAACAAGTTCAGTCAGAGTCTTATTCTTTCTTTCAGCTTTACCATTCATTTCAGGTGAATAAGGTGTTGTGATTTCATGTATGATTCCTTGAGTTTTATAAAACTCATTGAATAAACTAGAATCATACTCTATTCCTCTATACTACAAAATCTCTTAATCTTTCTACTAAATTGATTTTCAATTTCAATTACAAAGATTCTAAACATGTCAAGCGCTTCACTTTTATTTTTCATTAGATATACAAAAGTATAGTCAATAAAAGTGATAAAATAACAATTTTCATTTCTTATTAATGTCTCATCAAGTTCACATATATCAGAGTGTAATAAATCTAAAGACTCATATTATCTAACTACAGATTTATGTGAACTCTTTGTTATTTTAGCTTGACTACAAAAATCACATTTTTTTTTCAAAATTATTTAAAGATAACATTGGTATTAAACCTAAGTTACTTAAGTTTGAAATAGCATGTGTTCACATAATAAAGTCTAGCATGTCAAATATTAAGATCACACAATATGTACACAGAAGGAGACATTCTTAATTTCAACATTTAGATTTAAACATGCTTCGGATATAAGTAAACTCTGCCTAATTCAGAAAAATAATAAACAACATTTTTTTTCTTTCTAAAGACAGGTTATCATACTCTTTAGAGAAAATTCATTTGTTTTAAGAATTTTTGAAATCCTTCCAAACAGAGGCATTTTGTCGATAATAACAATCAATTTGAAATTCATCTAAAGTCATACCTTAAGATGATCTTCTGTGCTATCTTCTGAATTTCTCCACGTATTTGTCATCGGTAATCTGAGACTTGAGGTAGCGGCTACAACACACTTTTTAGCTCCAACTTCCCATTTTTAATAGCATCTCACACATGTCTAACACTATTGCTGGAACTGTACTATTCATACAGATCACCAGCAAGTTTATTAAGAATATAATTATTCTTATATAGGTAATCATTACCCTCATATGGGTTAATTATCTAGCTTTCTTATCCTTTTCTGTTTGCCTCAAAGAAACTGATCCAGTAATATCTTCGGTTGACATGGCAGAAAAACGTCTTAAAATTGTTGTTTTTGAGTTTGAAAAAAAAAACTGTTTAAAAAATCACAATTTGTGCCATCGAAGATATTACTGGGTTGAGTCGCGGACTAGGTCGCTCTCTTTAAGACGTTTCACGGCACTGCCCAAATTGTGCAAGGCAAATAAAACAGCCCAGATTCACTGTATCGGAGTTCCACTGCACCGTAAAAAACCGTTCTAGAATTACACTATCAATATGGCTATTAAAGCCACTCTCAATATGACGGTTAAAGTCACTCTTAATAAGGAGATTACGACCTCGCAATATGGTACTATCACCACTCATTAATCAAAATGACTACGGTATAAAACCGAATCTAAAAGGATAGTGGTATTAGGACCACTCAAAACTCGACAGAACTACGGCATAACAACTGTTCTAAAATATCGAAGGGACTACGGTATAACAACCGCTTTAAAATATCGAAGGGACTACAGTAACAATACCGCTCTATAATATCGAAGGAACTACGGTAACAATACCGCTCTATAATATCAAATGGGCAGAATGGCTCGTAAATTAGCCGAGCAAAATATAAGAGGGAGAAAAGAAAAAGTTGGGAACTGCATCCAACTTTGGTGTACCTTTCACAATAAATTGACACTCTTTATAGAGTGATGGAAGCAAACCCACATATGTTTTCTAACAAATGTGGGACTTCAACAAAAATTTGAGAATATTTATATAGTGATTAAAACTATTCAAAATGAGAGTTTAACAATGTGGGACTTCAACAATTTTTAAATTCACACATTTGTTCCAACAGAATCTTACGGTACTTCCAACAATGTTTTCTTGCTCAAAGGTTTGTCTTTTATATCAAGACACTACAATAGTGCTTTCGTTCAGTTAATTATGTTGAACCTAACAACTTGATAGATCAACAATATTCTTCCATCTCCGTCCCTTAATAATAATGAATCATTGCATGGTTTTGGCGTTTTGATCCCAACAGCAACGACTTCAAAGTTGTCGAACTCTATACGAAGAAGTATATAATCTAAGTACTAAATCATGACTAAGTACCATCACAACGGTATTCTATAGTTTTGTTGAATATAATATGCAACATTTAGTCATTTAATGTTAAGTATTTTTAAATATTTTATTATTTTAAACTAAATTCAAATTTTAAATTTATTTTATTTTCAGATTATTGGTGGCCACCAAAACTTCAAGGTACACAAATTTACTCTACAAGAGTTGCCATGATCAATAAGTTGTTTTACCAATGTCTGTCAATTTCCCTTCATTAATGTCTTTCCATTATTAATAGTTCTTTTGTTGTTGAGAGGATCCGTTATTTAATAGTTGTTATGTTTTTTCTTGTTATTAAAGATAATAAGTAAATAAATTGAAACCATATGTGATATCTTCATGGCCGCACCTCATACATCCTTTTGCTTTTGACATGAAAAATATAACGGCCACCTCTTTTTTTTTTTTTTAATAAATTATAATTTGTATATTATAAATTTTTATACGATTTTTATATATATAGCGACAAACTTTTGTCTATTTATAGATAAATAAATATAAAATTGATTTTATCTCGATTTTTAGTATATTAAGTTGGGCAATATACAATTAAAGTATTCAGAACTTTGATATATAAAATAATATCAAAGTATAAGTGGGATTATTGAAAAAGAAATTAATTTATATATATGATGTCAGTAAAGAGTTTTTACATCGTTAATTAATTAACCATTAGATTGTTAGTAATATTTGACTTTTAAGTAGTAATAATAAAAAATTGAAAAAGATGAGACAAAATTTACATATATTTTTTCACGTGTTTTTTGTATAGTTCTAAATTTAAAATATTTTTTATAGTTATAACAAACTTTAAAAATAATAAATTTTAAGAAATTGTAATTGGTTAAGTTAAAAACTAGGCGAAAAGTCCATAAAAAATACACTTAAATTTTGTTCAAAATCAAATTTTATATAAAAAATTAAATTGATTGAGTATAAGGAAACAAACAACAACGTTTTTTTATTAGGATATAATTATATTAAAATTATCAAACTCAACATTATTGGTATACACTATACTCACTTTTACAATGAAGCTCTCACTATATGCCTCTTTATAACCTTAAGGCTGTTCATATACACTCCACTGCCTAAGTTTGATGCTTTCTTAGAAAGAGAACTGTGATCAATACATCATGACTTAGACCAATATACGACACCTATCCAAACCAACACATCACCTTATTTGTATCCATGGTGCACACTTTTATTTATGTTGCCATGGTTTTCCGTATACTTTTAGTGTTCGTAAAAATTATCGTTTTCACTGTCATTTTGTTATGAATATTAATTTATCTTTATTACGATTAGTTAAAATTATAATTAATTTTTTAATTAAAATTCGCAATAAAAATAAAGTTTTGAGATTTTAATTTTTCATAATGGTAGATACAATGAAACCAATATTCTTTGAATTATGAGTGTTGAATTCTTAAAAATTAAATAAACAATTATAAGCAATGTCTTATTTGAGAGAGTAAAAGTGTATTTTAAATTAATAATCAACTTATTTTTATAGTTGATATATTAGCAAATTCCAATAAGAGAAACTATCTTTCATGATTTATAACCAAAATCTATTTTTATGATTTGATTTTTTTCCCCAATCTTATGGATTAGGTGTGAAATTCACTTTCATCATTTGATATCCAAGTATCAACGTGATTATTAGTAAGATTGGATTAAAAAATCAATACACATTGCAAAAAGAAATGGATAGAAATTGTCAGAGATGCGTCATTGAAAATCATAAAATCTCAATACAGGGAAGATATACTCACACATGTTTATAGCAAAATCAAAACTTAAATATAAAAACATTGAAAATATAAAAGATTAAAATAAAATTAGAAACTTAAATATTATTAAAACTTAAAAACTGTTGAGAAAATAACAATAATAAAAACAAGAGTAACAAAAGAGTTTGTGAGTATGAATGTGTCAAATTGCTTATTTTTGTCTATTTTTATAACTCTAAGTGTCTTTATGAGATTTAATTACAAGAGATCATCATATTTTCACACAAGAAAAATTGTTCAACAAAAGCTGAACAAATTACGACCGTAATGACAATTACGGCTAGACAATAATCTATGTTGCCTTGGTGTGACAAATTTTCACTTTTTTTCTCGCCCGACCATTATGGTTGTAATGATCATTACGACCAGTCCATAATTCTTATTGGAACTTACTTTTCTTTCATCTTTTGGTCATGATGATGTACCTGCACCACTTGACTTCAAGGCTCGCCAAGAATCTTCACTTATACATTCATTTCTCTTTGCAACCAAAACAAAATAAAAAGGTAGTGAAATAAAACTAAAACTAAATTAAAAACATCATATTAACCTAACAAACAAAGCTATACAGACAAATAAAGTATAGCTTATCATTCGTTTAATCTAAATCATTCACTCTGCCATATCGCATTGTATTGTTTTTAAATCTAACGTCAATATTGTCAAATTGATCTAAGATAATGTAATTGTATTTCTAATATGTTTTTTACAATAGAAGAAAGGATTATATATACACGTAAAATTCTATTAATTACAATTAATTCTCTAAGATCTCACACACTACTCATGTCAACACCCCTCTTAAGTTAGTGCATAAAGATCTCGAATGTCAAACTTGTCAAGTGAGTTGTAGAAGTTCTGCTACATACAACCTTTATGAGTATATTTGACAATTGATCTTCATATCTAACAAATGGAAACTGAATTTTGTTGGTCTCCAAAATTTGTTTGATAACATGTTGATATACTTCTACATGCTTAGTCCAATCATGTTGTAATGGATTATGAACAATTTCTATTGTAGCCTTACTGTGAGAAAAATGTTCATTGCATAACTTAAAGCAAAATCAATTTCAGTCAATAGTCTTCGAAGCCAGAGAAGCTCACAAAGACCCTTAGCCATCTGCTCAAGCACTTGATAAGGCTACACCTATGGATTCAAATTCATATTCATCACGTATTAGATGTCAACACCTTCCCATAAATCCAACTTTTTTAGCGATAATGCATTTATATTATTTACGAAATAAAACTAACTAACTAACAACCTAACTAAATTTATTTATTAATTAATTAACTAGTATGCGTAAAGTTAATTAAATTTGGCGTTATCAAATTACACACGTTAAATAAACCGATAAGGTTATATACCATTACCGAAGATTTTACTTGTTTGGAAAAGTAATAAAGCAATTAAGATTTGAGCAATGCGTCATTGCCCGCGTAAGCTGTTTTCGCGGCTCTTGTTTTCTTTTCCATGAAGTAATAACAGTCAAAACCTAATTTCACTCTTTTTCCTTCATTCCTCCAACTTAGTAGTAATCATTTCCAATTTGTAATCACTACCAACTACACAGAAACTAGTTAGTTATTAGTAGTTGATTTGTTAGTTAGTAATTAATTGAATTCTATGAACGGACTTCGATCCCGTTGGTTAGCAAGAATGGCAGTAGAAGATAGTGGAAAAACTAGCGTCCAATCTCGTGGTGGTTTCTGGCCTTTTCTCCTACGTTGGGTTCCCACTTCCACCGACCACATCATCAATTCCGAGAACCGCCTTCTTTCTATTCTCAAGTAAACTAACTATTCTATTATTCTATTCAATTCATTCATCACAAACCCTAATTTTTCAATTCATTGTGAAATATAATTATTCATTTATTATTTATTTTCTCTTATGGTTAGATATTGTTAGAAGTTGGTTATAGATAGTTATAAGTCGGTTAATATTGACTAGAAGTTAGTTAAGATTTGTTAGTTTGGTTATGATAATTATATAAAGTATATCATATATTCATTGTAATTAACTTTTCGCATTGAATAAATTCTAAATAATTCGATCTTTCTCTCAATTATTTCTTTTTATTGGTTTTCATCATCTTATGAATATGAATGTTCAAATCAAATTATTATTATGCTTTTTTTGAGCAGGACTCCATATGTTCAAGAAAAAGTTAATATAGGCTCTGGTCCACCTGATTCAAAAGTGAGGTGGTTCCGTTCATCTAGCAATGAGCCACGGTTTATTAACACCGTTACTTTTGATGCTAAAGACGGTTCTCCTACGCTGGTGATGGTTCATGGTTATGCAGCATCACAAGGTTTCTTTTTTCGTAATTTTGATGCTCTTGCCTCGCGTTTTAGGGTCATCGCTGTTGATCAACTTGGGTGAGTGAGCTTTGCTTTTCGCAGATATGATTTTGATTCTTAAGTCAAAGCACTTTTGTTTAGAGGATAGAATGCAAAACTTAACTATTGATTGAAAATTCAGCAACTAGATGACTGTGATGAAATAAATACATCGGCATATGTATAAATAACAATTTGAGTTTAATGATTATGTTCGGACAATGTAAAAATACTTTGTATAGTCATTCAATCATATCTCACCATAATGTTATTTTGTTATTTATATAATTTTCTAAAATTTCTCACCAAATATATGTGGTGAGATAATGGATGACATTGTTAGTGCATAATCATTATACTCTACCAACTAAGTTTTTGATAAGATATTTGTGTGTGAGTATGAAATTAGTTATGATGAAGTTGTTAACATGTCAAGGGTTGATTTTCTGACTATAGTTGCTTATGTTAACATGTCAATGGCGTGTAAGTCTAATTGTAGGTTATGTTTTGTTTTCACTCATTTTGCAGTTGGGGTGGATCTAGCAGGCCAGACTTTACATGCAAAAGCACTGAAGGTGAAAGCTAGAGTTAGTTAATATGGAATTAGGAAAAGTTTTATCTTGTTGCAAAGCAAAATGCTAAATTTCTTATTGATACTGTATAGAAACCGAGGCTTGGTTCATTGATTCTCTTGAGGAATGGAGGAAAGCCAAAAACCTGAGCAAATTTATTCTGCTTGGGCATTCTTTTGGTGGCTATATTGCTTCCAAATATGCACTTAAGGTAGAATGTCCTTCTACATTGCATTTAAATGACTTGTTTGGTTTTCTTCTTTTTCTTTCAGAAGAGTAATAATTATTTTTCTGGTATACTCTTTATATTTATGTGTAGCACCCAGAGCATGTACAACACTTGGTTTTGGTGGGACCTGCTGGATTTTCGTCAGAAACAGAGAGGATTACAAAGTTCTTATCAACATGGAAGGGATCAATCCTGAACCAAATATGGGAGTCCAATTTGACACCTCAGAAAATTATCAGGTAAAATTAATGTTCCCTATTTTCATTGAATGATGGGTGGTATATATTATTCCAAGCAATGAATGGAATCATTATGGATATAACTTTTTTATTTGATCTAGTTACTGGCATAGTGGTAGCCTGTTGTACATTGTTGCATTTGTAATATTCCTATCTACTGTGTTGGGTGGTAGGTTGTAGTAAAGAGAGGTTTGGGGTCTGATTCCTGATTACTTGAAGGAAATATAAGTATGCATTCATATTTTTTTGGCTGCACCAAACATTCATTTTATTGTCATGCAATTTGGGCTCCTGATTTGCTTTTCCATTCGTTTTAATGCACTAAACTTTTGTTTATACGAACTGTCTTTGTTTAATATTTTTCTACATATACTTTGTGGCAGAGGTTTAGGTCCTTGGGGTCCTGATTTAGTCCGCAAGTATACAAGTGCTAGGTTTGTCAAATACTCAACTGGGGAACTGTTGACAGAATCTGAATCGAATTTACTTACAGGTATGGTGAGATAACTCATTGATGTGCCTTAATTGTAAGAGCATATTTCTAACTGTTTTTTTTTTTTTTTTTATATTGAAGATTATGTTTATCATACGTTAGCAGCCAAAGCTAGTGGCGAGCTGTGCTTAAAATATATTTTTTCATTTGGAGCATTTGCCAGGTCGCCTCTTCTACACAGGTTTGGTGGCCATCCTCAGTACTATGGATTAGTTAATTAATAATTCATTTTTACAACTGGATTTATCAGCGCATGGCTCATTTCTAGTTGTTCAATGTTGAAGTTTATTATATTGGAAACGAAAGATATTCTTGCAAATGTCGAACTAGCGGCGTTCAATTAATAAAGAAGGAACTCCTAGGAAACAATTGAGAAAGATACCATAGTCTATGAAATATATTTTGTGCAGTGTTATTAACTCCTATGTCTCTCTCTGGTTTGCAGTGCCTCAGAGTGGAAAGTGCCCACCACTTTCATTTATGGTTTCGATGATTGGATGAATTATGAAGGGGCCCAAGAAGCTCGCAAGCATATGAAGGTTCCATGCGATATTATTCGGGTTTCGCAGGTATAACTTTCTCCATTCCCCCAAAGAATGAAGCCAATTCAATATTATTTGAAGTGAACTAACACACAAAATTACTTGTTGCAGTCCGGGCATTTTGTGTTCATTGAAAACCCATCTGCCTTCCGTTCAGCTGTGTTTTATGCTTGTCGAAGGTTTCTTAGTCCCGATCCTGACAGTGAATCCCTTCCTGAAGGGCTGACCTCTGCATAGAGTAAACTTTTGTGTAGTGTTGTCTATAAAAAAATTTATCTCATTCTTTTCAAATAAAATTCTATAATTTAATCAAGTCTTGTTTAATGGAATTCACTGTTGTAAGAGCAATTCAAAGAACAAAACTTGTAATATAGATATATCGTCTTTATTATATATATTTTTTGGAAAGATTGGACTCGCATTTGGATGATGAAATATATGTAAACAGCCGCTGTATTATTTAAATGTGTAATTGTTTCAGTGTATTTGGAGAGTGTCACAATCACGGTGTCATTGCACATTTATCTTAAAGCTACAGTTACTGGTTTTCACACTGATAGTGCATCCTAATACTTCCATCGCATTTTCAAACACGTCAATTGTTTATTTTGAAAAGTTGTACACTTTGAATAGGTTCCATTTCTTTCCAAACTCTATCCTATCCCTATTTTTAAGAACTCCGTCCTATCTCTTTTAACAATTAAGATGCTTTTGAACCGAAGGGGTAAAGTAAAGCAATGTGAAGAGTTACTTGCTATTCTGCCAATCTAGTGTAACAAGCTAATTTATTGGAAAATGAAGGTTTAACATGGCTATAGCATCTCGTGTAATTTTTTGCATTAAATGATAAAGTGTGACCTCTTACCATTAAAGAGACATAAAGATGTTAGATATAGGGAGTTTGAATAGTAAAAAATCACATGTTACCCTCTCATGTAAAAAGTATAGGAGGATGATTCCCGAGTCATAACAACTATTATTTTGATGACAGGTTGATAGTATATTGTCATCATTAAACTTCATAGTGTACAATAATGCCATTATCCCATAAACATGAAAATGGATGTTATATTAAGGAAACTGTAAAAAACAGTACAAAAGTTCAAATCCTCTTTACTTCAAGCGCTCGGACCTGACTTCTGATGCATTTTACAAAGCAGAAGCATAAGGATTATGTTGTGTACCACATTACCAATTTAGCATTTGGTGTTGTAGATTTATTACAGTTCTTCAAACTGAAAAAGAATCCTAATATGCTTTCATTTAACCTCTTTAATCACGGAAATTGATTCTTACTGTTGGAAATATAAATACCTCTTTCTAAACTTTGAAGCTAAATAAAATGAACAACAATTATTGCAAAAATACAAATTTACTCCACAAATTGTTGTTTGCTGTCACTAATCATAGGAAATTAAATACATAAAGTACTTCATAATCAGTCTTTTACATGCTTAGTGTACAAGGTAAACAGACAATACATACGTGTTGTCCAAATATCCCCTCTAAGTAAGTCATTCCCCTCACTGAGAAACAACTTGGATTGCCTGCAACACTTCAAATTACTGAATTTCAAAATCTACAAGCATCTCTGTGAGGAACTCTTTACTAAAGCTGCAAACTATCAATTAAAGCTGCAAAATTTTCAGTCTGCTGCATGATATTCATCTATAGTTTGTTTCACTGCATCCAACTGTGACATGACATATTCCACCTTCTTGTAACATATCTCATTGGCTATTCTTGAACCATAATCACATTTCTCAAATGGACGATATTCACAAGCACTTTTGATTTCATCACGCAACGCCACTTGGATGTCCTAAAAAAAATTAAAAAGAACCAAAATGAGAACAGATTACATTACATTGATCACAAGTTCACAGCTTTTTTCACTTATTGAAATTCACAGCATCATTTTCATTATTTAACTCCGAATAACTAAACTTGCTGTCAATTAAGGAGAATTGAAACCATGTAATCGAAAAACCATATACACACACGTACATCCATACTTCAATAACTAATAGGACAGAACTCATTATTGTGAAATGCAGCAGCATTTTCATACACAGCTAATTCTTCTAAAAGTAGTTATTCCAAATACAATCCACTCAAAAGTATCTCTGTAGTTTGCACCAGTTATTCAAACATGTATTTAGTTGTTTGGATCTAAGGTAAATGATTCACAGTAGAAAATGGACTTCATTTCATATCTTTAATTTGGATTTGTTGAGTTTTATATTCAAACTTCTTGTCATAGCAACATTAGTGTTGTTTGAGTAGTTCTATGGCACACTAATTTTATCTTTTGGGTAATTCAGTCTTGACTTTAAATTTGAAAATTAATATCTTTAATATAATGAACTTTGTTTTTCCCGGGATCCAAAGACAAAACTTACAAAAGGGTGTGTTTACCATATCTGTGAAAACAAATCATGACAATGCACACCATAAGGAAACAGGGCAATTTTTTGATAAACTACTATTTAACCGCTAATAGTTGGATCTTGAGTTTAATGACAAATTTGCAATAGCATGATGAAAGATATCTATCTATGTGTGTTACATACCACAGTTTAGAGAAGTCAAATCATTGCATATTTGATCAAAATGCTATAATTTTACACTTGATCCTCCAAACTACATCCTTCATTTTAGAGAAGTCAAATCCCAAATAGATTCAGCTCAGAGAAATGCAGGGTACGAGTCATATATTTGATGGGAGAACAAGATTAGTGTTATAAACTTTGATTAACAAAAATAAATTAATCTTGTTACACAGTGGCAGATATTAATTTTTATATGATGTTAATTATTGAAACCGAACCACTTGAATATGTAGTTTTTTTTTTGTTTTAGCCCTCCACTTCCTAGGGGAATGGAGCCATAACTAAAGAGGTAACTAAAGTTTGACCAATAATTATTCTAGCAGAGATTTGAACTCGGGATCTCCCGATCAATTTCGTTCTTAACTGAAGTTTATTATCCATTTGAGCTCGATTACTTGTTTATTTGAATATATAGGTATATACTAGTGTAGTCTTGTAATAAAAAGTGAATTATTGAGAAAGGGAAGGAGTAGCAACCTTGATTAATTGCATGAATTCGAGGCAGTGATTTTGGACGAGATCTTTTCTAGGACCAACGGGACTTGCAAGCTCATCCATCACTCCTCCTGCAAGCTCTAAAACCTTCACAATTCTCTGCATATACATCCGAAATAAATAATTAAGAAAATCAAGCAAAACTAAGCGGAAATTTCTGCGAGGTTGATTTGGAAAAATGATTACCTTTTCGACATTCTGAAGTCGCTGCAAAGAAGTTGTTTGGCTTTGTGAATCCATCAATGTTACTTCCTCCTCCACGCGTTTCTAATTCAAATTCAAATCTGTGAATAAACAAATTATTATTATTAGGAAAAAAAAAGAGAGAAACTCGGTAATCATCAAACGCACAATTCAAAGTTTAATAGCCTATATATGTGTTGTCAATCGCGCTGATTTAGCGGTCAATCACGTTATAGGGGAAGGGAGTGGAAATCAGAAAGAAAAATGAAAAGGAAAGGTGGATGAATTTCTCACTGTTTGTGGCGGCCGGCGACCAAGTCCGGTTGGGTTTTCCGGGCACTTGAGTTGGGTTTCAGTGCGATAGCGCTTGCATTTTGTTTTATTTGATCGAGCTGCTTAGTTGATGGGCCTCGACAAAGGAAGGAAGTTAATTGGGCTTTGAATTACAATCCAATGTGAAAAGTGAGATTTTAAGTTGGTGTATTTTTCTCCCACTTTCTGATATTTTTAAAAGCCTCTAAATATATTTAAATTAGTCAATCACGAGATATAAGATACACATTTAAAATTTTTAATTTAGACATGTTATGGGAGAAAAAAAACCATCTTTTAAGTTTAATTCAATGGACTGACTCGTCTGTCACTTTTCCCTCATTGATTAAACGAGGGTGGAACAACTAGTAGTGATAGGTTCATAATTTCAACTTGTTTTGTCAAAAAAGACGGGCTAAATGGACCCACACGACGGACCCGATCCAATTTATCATCCTTAATTGGTAATAATAGTCTCTTTATTGGTTAATCGTATTAATTTTTTTTTTTAATTTATAAGAATGTTCTTGATTACTGCAACGATAGTCTTGTTAAAGGGGAATCTCTCTTATGTTGGAGGAAGCACTCAAATGTCTCAATTCATGGCCTACAACTGACTTGAAGCTTCCGTTGTAACTTTCAATCTGACACTCAATTCAATAAATCATTGTCAATTACCCACTCAGGAGATGTGAGCTCCATCTTGGAAGTTCTCCCTTATTTTTCTTAAACACACGTTAGATTGAGACGAATACTCGTTAGAAATGACAGAAATTTTTATGCTCGTGGAAAGAAAATACGCCAAGCACCTACCATTAAGACAGGCAAAATAAAATAAAAACCTAAGAATGTAGTTCAAACTCAAACCATGCATTGTCAAAAACACCAAAACTTCAATAACTTATCTAAAAATATGAATCCAGATTATGTTGGTTGAATAATCATGCAACTGGTGAATAGACTCCACGAGAGAGTAGATTGGACGAATGTTATTGTAGCCATCCCAAAGCATCTGAAAAGAAACGGTGAATTCAAAGTACATATGAATCTGGCTAAAACCTCTACTTCAAGTAGTCTTTAAGTTATGGAGGATACCCTCTAAGTCATGAGCAACAATGAAGAGTAGTTTCAAACTCCACGATCAAGTTACCTTTTGCCTATAAGAACTCCGTTGCAAAAAGCAAAATTATAGTTTCTATCAAAAGATCCATCAATATTCAGAGCTACCCAACCAATATTGAGAAACATCTAACTAATGTTGCTTGACCAATTATCTCCAGTGTCATGCTCCTCCAGAGACCAAGCAATGTCAGCGTTAATATTTGAAATCATTAGATTGCTTTTATGGTTCGACACACTAGAAATACACCAAAGATTCCATAACACATTTCGCTATCCTCTTCCCATTGTTATCCAACAACACTCCAAAATCAAAGGCTAAGGATAGCCACGAGCAATAGAGACTTCAACAAGATTCTTATATGGAACCAATCTTTTCAAGTCAACTCATCAAAGAAAGAAAACATGCAATTAGCGAACAAAAATTTCAAAAAGGAAGTAGACATGCAGTTAGAGGAAAAATAATAATTTCAAACCTCCTTCACGTAGCAATAATATCTAAAAGCATGAAAATAGTTTTCACATAAAATATTGCCCGAATGACACACCTCATAATCTACCTGATAGTCGGTTTTCATTTGTTAGCAATGACCTACGGAAAAACTTGTATGCATTGTTTGGTTTGACAGGATGTGGGAAGACAAAAATCAACTAAAAGGAAAGTATGTTAAAATATGTGTCATCCACTATTTGGGTTCACATGTCATAGAGGAAATAACTACAAATTTTGGTGGCCCCCACATTCAAAAGCTCCCATTCCAATATGCAAAGAAACCTGTCAAGAAAAATGCAATGTGTTAAAATGATGGAATTGCCCTTGTGTTTTTTTTTTTTTGTAGATTTCTCACTAGGAGTGGACAAGATTATCTGCCCCTACCGATACCCGCAAAACTTGTCATGAAAACGGCCTTCGGGACAGGTGCCGACGATTGATCGGGTCAACGAGTTTGATCTATCAGTTTGTTATAGTTTCCACTAGTCAGTTTCGAACAAGAGAAAGTAATCCATTAGAATCTATATCTGACCGATTAAATGTAATATAATCTACTTATAAAATAAAATGTCAGTATGTTGAGTGATTAGATGTGACAAGAAACGTTAGGCTAAAGGCAATAGACATAATTATAGTAGAATAAATTATGCTCAGTCTAGTCTATACACATTTCAGACTTTAAGTTTTTAATTAATTTTTCTAAATTTATTTTTGAATATTTATTTTCACTCAACAACGCAAAGATGTCAACAACCAAAAAAAAACTCTAGCACCACCAATTTAATTTAATTTAATTTAATTTAATTTAATTGTCTTCAATATACTTATTTTATTTACTCACTCTTTTTTTTTATATTTTTTATCATTTATCGCAAATTTGAAAAATGCTAGGTTCATTTTAAACGCAAACATGTATCGTCCGAGCTTTATGGTTATTGCACCAATTGTTCAATAAAGAAGTCGAACTGCTTCAAACCTACTCAAAACTTTGTCTCTCCTTCATCAAAGGAGTGCATTATATACATTGTTAATACATTTTTTTGCTAAAATCTTTCATTTCTTCAACATTATTTTCTTTCACTTGATTCTCTCATTCAAATACAACATACCATAAATAATTATCAACACTAAAAAATCACATTATATGCATATAACAAGGAAAAAACACCATTCGTCAATTTCTAAATTAAATTATCTTTAAGAGAGAATCTCTTTTGAGTTAGTTAAATTATTAGTGTCTGAAAACAATACTACTATTAAATATTAATTAATTCAAATTAAATAAAGTGAGTCCATCCATTCAAAAAAGTAAAATTCTTACAAGTGAAGACCTTAATATATTTTTCTTTAAAATATTAAAATTATATAAAATCTCAATATCAATATATGAATTTATTTATCTATTTATATATATATATATATATATATATATATAATCATATAATATATGAGATTAATTGCTATGCACGGACAATATAAAAATAAAATTAAAAAATTATAATAGTTTATAAACATACAGATAATTTTAATAAAAATTAAATATTTTTAATAATATAATAGTCGCGAGCAACTACAAATGTAAAAATTAAATCTATAATATAAATATAACTAATAATAAATAAAATAAAAATTTGATATATTATACTATTAATAGACTATAACAGAATAATTTTATAAATAGTTACCAGCAAATTCCAAAATTATTAATAAATATTTACAAACTACATAGTATATATAAATTAAATTTGTAAAATAAAGTACGGTTAAATAAGATTATTTTATTATACATTGATTGGATAGAGAGGAGGAAGGGTTTTAACTGAAGTTCGAAGTTTTAAGCTAAGTTCCATGGATGCGGTGGTGAATGGCGTCGGCGTCGGCGTCGGACTTTCCAGTCATCGTCGTCTGTCACGCTTTTCTAGGAAACCTAACCGCTTCCTTTCGTCCGCAATCTCCGCCACCAGCAAATGGGCGGAACGTCTCATTTCCGATTTCCAATTCCTCGGCGACACCAATTCTCCACCTTCCTCCTCCGCCGCCACACTCACTCCTTCTTTCCCACCTCAACTCGACACTCCTCCCATAGAACGCCATGTGTCCATTCCCCTAGACTTTTACCGAATCCTCGGCGCCGAAACTCATTTCCTCGGCGACGGCATTCGCAGAGCTTACGAATCCAAATTCTCGAAGCCTCCTCAGTATGCATTCAGTAATGAAGCCTTAATTAGCCGTCGCCAAATCCTCCAAGTCGCTTGTGAAACCCTAGCCGATCCTGCTTCCAGACGAGAGTACAATCAAAGCTTCTTCGACGATGAAGACTCTTCCATTCTCACCGAAATCCCTTTCGACAAAGTAACTTTTCAGTTTTCATTCAATTCTCTTCTATTATTACATTCAATTATGTTATATTACACTACTCCCTCGCCATATATAAGACTGGACTAAATCACGGGAATTAAGTAGTATTAAAAATTTAAGATATATTAGTAAAGAAATAATTAATGCTATTGAAAAATGGAAAAAGCCTTACTATAAAAAGGACAGAAAAATTTCAAGAGGGTATTATATATAGGAACGGATGTAGTATTCAATTCTGTTTGTTTATGTTACTATAACGATATTTTGATTTTTGATATTTGTGATTTGTAGGTTCCTGGAGCTTTGTGTGTGTTGCAGGAAGCTGGAGAGACGGAATTGGTGCTTCAAATTGGAGAGGGTTTACTAAGAGAGAGGTTGCCGAAGACGTTTAAGCAAGATGTAGTGTTGGCTATGGCACTCGCCTTTGTTGACATTTCAAGGGATGCTATGGCTTTGTCTCCACCGGATTTCATTGTCGCTTGTGAGATGCTTGAGAGAGCATTGAAGCTTATGCAGGTGACTGATAATAATAGTAATAATACTATAATTTACTATCACTAAAGCCTGGTTTGAACTAGCTTCTAGGATATGAATAAATCATTGGAAGCTTATAGATGATTGACTATAGACAAGTCAAAATAGAGTTTTGAAAAATTTGAGATGTATAAGCTAATTTCAAGTTATATGAGAAGCTATTGTTTAAAAATTCATAGCAATTATTATGACATATAAATTATAAGATTCTTTTAATATTTCAAAAGTATTTGTTGACAAGTTTATCCGTACACGACTCTAAAAAAGTAGTAGAAGAATACTTAGTAGATATATGGAACATGGCCAGTGCTCCTTTATGCAATTATGAAATATTCAGAAATTGCATTTATCAAACAAAAAAGACAGCTTTTTAAGTGGAGCCATACTATCTAGTGTAAATTTTTTTACGAAACTGATTACATGAAGAAAAAAATTATAACCTATTTATGATGGTTCCATGTAAAAAGTAATACCTATTTATAGGATTCATTTTAAAATTTTGTGTGATCTTACTCATCACTACTGCAACAAAATTAATGCGGCGCTGTTGTTCTATTAAGAATGTGGAAGTAAACGTATTTAGTGGGTGAAGTTTGTGAATTAAAAATATTGGCAAGTATAGTATTCCTTTTAAATTTTACTCCTGTTGCATTTTCAAAATCTACACAATATTAATTTTTGCATGTATTTAATGTGTAGTAACACAATGTGTATAGTATATAGCTTGAAGGCTTTTAAGCTGCAGTTCTGATGCAATATGCCATCATGCTTTCTGATGACTCACTTGATCATGTAGGAAGAAGGGGCAAGCAGCCTAGCACCAGATTTACAAGCACAAATTGATGAGACACTTGAAGAGATAACCCCACGCTGTGTATTGGAACTTCTAGCTTTGCCTCTTGACGATGAACATCGAGTGCGAAGAGAGGAAGGTCTCCAAGGTGTTCGCAACATTCTGTGGGCAGTTGGAGGAGGAGGAGCAGCAGCAATTGCTGGGAGTTTCACTCGTGAAGATTTCATGAATGAGGCATTCCTGCATATGAAAGCAGCTGAACAGGTGTGTATAGAATATTTTGTGCATGCTTTTCTTTTAATTTTCTCTCTTCCCCCTTAGTTCTTGTTTATCAAGAATTTAAATTTATCTCTTGCTTTTTATCTCCAATTTTTGTTTTTTGAAGGTCGAACTTTTTGTAGCAACACCTAGTAATATTCCAGCTGAAAGTTTTGAGGCCTATGGAGTGGCACTTGCATTGGTTGCACAAGCCTTTGTAGGTAAAAAGCCACATCTTATCCAAGATGCTGATAACTTATTCCATCAACTTCAACAAACTAAGGTGACAAATATGAGGAACCCTGCCTCTGTTTATCTTCCCATGGAGAAAAGAGAGGTTGATTTTGCATTAGAAAGGGGCCTGTGTGCACTGCTTGTTGGGGAGCTCGAACAGTGTCGGTCATGGTTGGGGCTCGATAGTGACAGCTCTCCTTATCGAAACCCATCTATTATAGACTTTATTATGGAAAATGCAAAGGGTGATGAAGACAGTGATCTTCCTGGACTCTGTAAATTGTTGGAGACATGGTTGCTGGAGGTGGTATTCCCTAGGTTTAGAGATACTAAAGACACAAGTTTTAAGCTTGGAGATTACTATGATGACCCCACAGTGCTAAGATATCTAGAGAGGCTGGAGGGTGTTGGTCGTTCGCCACTGGCTGCTGCAGCAGCCATAGCAAAAATCGGAGCTGAGGCTACTGCTGTTATTGGTCATGTCCAGGCTAGTGCAATAAACGCATTGAAGAGGGTATTCCCTGTTGGCTCTGATGATAAAATCTTGACACATCAAGAAAATGGCAAGAAGGATCATTCCAGCCTTTCTGAAAATGAGGATCCTCTGATATTATCAGACCGGGATACTTCAGTCAATGTTGAGGCTTCGGGAATAAAAAATACCGCCGAGCTCAATGATGGAAAATTTATTACTGACGACATTAAAAATGCAAGTGTGCAGATCATGTGTGCTGGTGCAGTAATTGGACTTGTAACTTTATTTGGTTTGAAGTTTTTACCTGCTAGGAATGGCTCACCCATTTTTCACAAAGTGACTGGTTCAGCAATGGCGTCGGATACTGTTGATTCAGGTATGGACATGGTCTTTACTCTTTAGAATCATCTTCAATTTGGAGCACTAGTACAAATATTTTTCTTATTGTGAGATTGATTCAATTATCACGGATCGGAAATTAGGTTTTTGTAAGTTCATGATGTAAGCTTCTAGCGATAGTTGCTTATTGTATACATAACAGATTTAACTGCACAGGTCCTGTAGGAGATGAAGAATTAGGAGAGCAACTACCAAAAATGAATGCAAGGGTTGCAGAAGCTCTAGTCCGCAAGTGGCAAAATATCAAATCCCAAGCTTTTGGACCTGACCATTGCCTAGGAAGATTGGAAGAGGTAAGCAATTTAGCTGGCCCTTTAAATTGGAGATGGTAATTACACTCTTCCAAAATTTTAGTGTGAATATGATCAATGCACTGATTATATATTTTTGTTCTACAGTCGTGTTAAATCTGGCAATTTTGAAATGATGTGTCTTGTTTGTTTCATCTTAGACCTCTTGTGCAGTTATCTGTGTTTATTGTTTTCCTTTTCATCGAGTCTCAATTTGGTATCGTGTGATACTATCTAGGCTATGCATTTTGAGTTTTTTAGGCAGGGAAATGAATGGTTTCAAAAATCGAAAAGGAAGGAGTGGAATTAGAACCGTGGGAGGAGAATATTTCTATTATTTTGTATGGGAGTTGAAAACTGGCTATTGAACAATCATTTTGATAATGTGTCTACCCAATGATATTTTCTAATGGGCTTCTAGTCATCTTCATTGAAAAATATCCCAAACTTAGCTAACTATTCACTTCCTCTTTTTGTTGCGCTTTCTTCATTCTCCGTCCCTCATACTGATCCAAAACAGGTGTTGGATTTTCATCTAGTCAGTATTTCATAGTAAAACTGAACTGGCATTTCAGATTAGAAACTAGAAACCAAAGTCTGTTTGAATTCTGTCTACTGTAAATAACATGAGCCCTTGCATGGGATGGAATGGATCATATAAATGTGCACAAATGGGCAGAATAACCTTTTCTTGTGTATGTTGGGATATTAAGAAGCAACTTCTGAAATAACTGTTGTGATATTATTATGCACGTGGGTTTTTCTTTCTCCTGGACCAGGACATGTACTGAGTTTTAAACATTCTCTTTTGTTACTTCTTGATTGACTACTAATAAACGTGAGACATTGTTATTCGGTGGATTATCTACCATCTTTTTTGTTTTGGGTAAACAAACTATCTACCATCTTTGTATATATGAAATTTCGCTGAAAGTTTAAGATCTGCTAGGTGTTGGAAGGTGAAATGTTGAAGATATGGACTGATCGGGCAGCTGAGATTGCAGAACGTGATTGGTCCTACGACTACAACTTGGAGGATCTCAACATTGATAGTGTGACTATATCACAGAATGGGCGGCGTGCAGTGGTTGAATCAACTCTGAAAGAATCTGCCCATCTCACTGCCGTAGGTCATCCACAACACGCTTCTTCTAACACCAGAACCTACACAACAAGATATGAGATGTCCTTTTCAGGTTCAGAGTGGAAAATTGTTGAAGGAGCTGTGCTCGAGTCATAATTAGGGTTTTGTAACTTGTAAGATATGTCAGGTTAGTGCAATTCAATGTCATTCCCTTGAGCTTATCTCCATTGTCTTGTATGTACTTCTTGTTGTTTTGTGCATTTTTCAAGCACTCATTTATCAGGCTGTAAATACTTGCAGGGTATTTGATCAAATAATTATCCAGTTAGGATGTCAAACCTCTTTTTACTTAAAATTGTTTGGAATTTTGAAAATGAAAATGAAATGATCAAAATGGAAAAGTGTAGTGTGGTCTGTGTTTGGACAATTAGGGAGGCGAATTGAAAAAGTTGTCAAGTATGGAAGGATGTGTTAATCAAAGATGTGGATAATTTGTACTAGATGACAAGTCTAAACTTTATTCTTATTGTCACAGAAATTTTGTAGACGGAATTTGAGTTTTCTGGTCTATAGGTATCTAAGCTAGGCCAAAAATAAAATCAATGGTAATAAGTCTTATTCTATAACAGTTATGAGGGTATATTCGAAAGAACTTGAACTTATTTCAATTTGTGTACAACTTAACCAAACCACCTTTGTGTATTCTACAAGAAAAGTGCTAACAACACTTAGTCATTCACTCTAACACTCTTTTCAACCTTACTATTTTATTTGGTGAAATTCACAAAAGAAATTAAAATACACAAAGGTGGCTTGGTTAAAGCAATCTAACACTCACTTAATCATATCAGTTTATGTAAGATTCATTTCCAAAATGGTGGGATCTACGAGAATTTCACACAATAAAATAATGTGTGGAAAAGAGTGATACATTGAGTGTTGCTAGTACTCATCTATTTTACAAAGCTTTTCTGAGTTATATATATCATTTTTTAATGGGTCAAGATGTCCTAAGGGTACTCGTTAAGAATAAAAAAAAGGGAATAACTACCAAATTAAAGAAAACAAAAAAGGGAATAACTACCAAATTAAAACAATATTGTATTTGGATTATTAACAAGTGTCTTTGTTAGCATTTCTCTTTATTAATTTGTCCGAAATAACTACAAAATTAAAACAATATCTGTCAAATATTTATTAGTTCGGTCAATCCTCTTTTTTTATTTTTCCGATTCTTGATGCAACAAACACATATATATTTAAACATTGTTGAAATATTTTTCTTTTTTCCTCAAGTCAGTGTTGGTGTAAAGATTATCAACGAACTTTTTTCACTTTAACGAGAAAGTCAAAACTCAGAAATATCAAGGGAAACTGAACATATCATTACTCTTTTAAGTGTTAGATTGCTTCAGAGCCTATGAGGATGCAAAAGATCAAATTGGAAAAAGGGGCTTGAAGTTTACTGTTCCACCTTTTGGTACCCCAAATTTGAGGCTTAAAGATCATCAACTTTCGTATTTAACAAAACTTTTGTTTTTAATTATAGTTTTGCCATCATTTCTTTAGAAATGCAATTTTTGCGCATGATAAAGTTAAGATCCGAATTGTGCATTAAAAAACAAACGATTCATCTTGAATATTAGGACTGATTTATGAATATTGACAGCTGAATTAGTAGATACATACATATTAACTAAGTTCTTAGTTACACATGCAAACATGGTTGTCATGTCAAGTACAATTCATTATGGTACATGGTTGTCATGTCAAGTACTATTCATTATGTACATAGGTTATCATGTCAAGTACTATTCATTATGGTACATAGGTTGTCATGTCAAGTACTATTCATTATGGTACATAGGTCGATAATGTATATCACATGGATGGACTTTTTCTCCCATTCGTCTCTACTACGCCACTATACGTCTTCTGATATACGTTCTCCACAGTCTTAGGCTTAAAGGCCAAGCAATACCAACTCAGAAGAAGGGTAGAACGAATATATGATAAAAGTTGATGTAATTTGTCATTGATTGATGCTGCAATATACTATATGAGTGTCCATCTTTATTATGGATGTACAACTTGTTGGTTGCACTTGATACAAGGATAATATACTATTCTATATTTATTGGCTAAAATTCCCCATTACTTGGAGGTGAAAATTCCCTTTTATTTGGATTTGGACAACTTTTCATTATAAATTCCCTATTATTATGATTGTAAAGTTTAATTATGCTAATGCAACAAGCAATCTATAACTAGAACTACATTGTTTGTTTGGTATATATAATAATTGTAGTACCTTTTAATTAGTAAATCTCAACTGCTACAAAAACTGGTTTTTATTATGGCTAATGAGTAATGACTTTGATAATATCTGATTTGAAAGTGACTTGTTGAAGCTTGTTAGCAAAGATCTATTAAGAAATTGTAATGCATTTTTTTAAGGATGAGGTTATTAGGTTTTTGTTATATGAAGCTTAAAGTGTATGTGCTTAAGGTAAGCTCAATAGGGTTGGCTGTGAGAGGTGTTTTGGAAAAAATTAAAGTCTCACGTTGAATAATGATAAGACCTGAAATAAGTTTATAAATAACACTTTCCACGTTACAAATCAATTTTATAAAAATGAAATAAATTGAGTACGTAAGAATATCATTTGAGAATATATATGAGCTATGATCCAATGCCAAGGGTTGCGCATGCAGCGAAAGTGGGGAAGTTGTAGGGACATAATAGTGCTTGCATTGCTACAATTTTTGCATGTGGGGACAAAGTGAATGCTAAGATAAGTATATAAATGTTTGTGATGGATGTTGACTTGTGTTGATGGCACAACATATATTAATGTCACAAAAGGTGCTATATATATAGATACAACAAATATTCCATTTTCTCTGTAGTTTGTCAAAAGATGGAGAAGAGTTTGAGGTTTTTTACTGTTCTCTGCTTAGTAATTCTAACAGTGGAAATTGTTGGTCTTAATGGGGTTGAGCTAAAAAATGACACACAAGATAATGTGACCTTCGCAACCCTGTCTCATCATAAGGGTATTAAGGAACAAGTAAGAGAAAAATTACACAACAATAAAGTTCTGTTTAATACAAGTAAAGGTAGTTTGTATAGTAGAGGAGGTGGCGGTGGTGGAGGATTTAAATGGGGGTGGGGTGGAGGAGGTGGTGGTGGAGGGGGAGGTGGAGGTGGTGGAGGAGGAGGAGGAGGTGGTGGTGGTGGTGGTGGATGGGGCTGGGGAGGAGGAGGAGGAGGGGGTGGTTGGTGGAAATGGGGGTGTAGAAAAGAACCAATTAGATCACATGTTAAAGGGAAGCATGGAGTTATTAGGGGTATGAAGCATCATCATCATGATACATCCAAGGGAGATTATAGAGTGGGAGAATTTGCACAATGCATGGTAAGAACAAGGTGCAAAGGTATGAGGTTGGATTGTCCTCTTCATTGTGGTGGACCTTGTTACTATGACTGCCACCATATGTGCAAAGCTCATTGTAATCGACCATGAATCAAACCATATATTATATCATATCATATCAAAGCTTATTAATTACTCAATTTCTTGACCCTTTCTTATTATTTTTTCTGATAATTTAAATTTGGATCAAAGTTAGTATTATAACTTGCTTTTAATTCCTAGGTAGACAAGTATGTTTACATTGGTTTGAATTGGAATTAAGTCTGGTTTGTAATAGTATGGACAGGTATGCCATTATTTCTGTGTTGCTTTTTTTCCATTTTAATTACTTCCTCCACACACACACATATATTAGATTTGATAATGGATGCATACTCCATGTATTGCTACTAATGGCTATCCATTTAATTTGTTTTGGACTCTGTTTCATCAAGTGAAGTATTTAATTTTATGATGACTAGTATTTATATTGGACTTGAGGCATGCATAGTTTGCATTTGGGTAGTTAATAGTAATTTTTTTTATAAACAATAGTCAAAATTATCAATGTGCTATTTCTTTTAACTATATTATCAATGACAAATATAAGTTTCTATTAAAAAATTCGACTAACCATCTTTAATGGAGTCTCGTTTCTCAACCATATTTTTTTATTAACAAAATTTTAACTCAACTTTATTTAAATGAATTGAGTATAGTATCATATATAGAAGCAGATAATCCACAAAATTAACAGAAAAGAAAAGAATGTATAAAAGATTTAAAATATTGTCAAAAAACTGTAGCTATTTGATTGTAGATTATAGAATATAGATTATAGAGTCACACATTAATCCATAGTTCATTAATTAGCTAATTACGGATTTCATACTATACCATGCATCATGGTTCACACTAGATGGTCACATCTTTAAAAGAAAAATAAATAGTTTAGCAAGATATGCAAGTACAAAAGCTTCAATTCAATTGATCCCAGTAACTCAAGTAAAGGAAAATAAAAGAAAACAAACATTTACTCTTTTTTTTATGCTAAAATACATTTTAGCCCCTCAAATTTTAAAAATCGACCCTTTAATTTGAACTTTTAATTTTATCTCCTTTCCTAAAGTCTGAACTAATTTGATTCTAAATCAATCAATGCTAACTTTATTTTTTTTTCTTCCGATTATGTAGCCTCATTTATAAAATTACAATTTTCAAATCATTTAAAAAAATACAAAAAGCTAAATTACAATATTGTAAAATTTTGAGGGTCAAAAGTGACTTTTATCTTTTTTTTTTAAATTATATTTATTGTGATTCTTTATATAACTTAATTTTATTGTGATATCATTTTTATTAAAACTTTGAGAAAAAAAGTATTTTTTAAAATTTAGCCTTTAATTTTTTGGCCTTTATTTTACCCAAATTGATACATGATAATTTTGATTTTTTTCAATTTGGGTAGAACTTGTGTTGCTTTGAAGACCACTTTGATTTAAACATCATATTGTTAAATTTTGTTTATTTAAGAAGTAATTTGTTGGTTTTAAATTTAGTTTGTTGAGGTATCTTGTTCAAATTTCTACAGTGTTATACAAAAAGGCCAAAAAATTAAAGACTAAATGACTAGTATTTTCGTAAACAATTATTTCTCAAAATTTTAATAAACATAGATATCACAATAAAATAAAGGTGTATAAACAATCATAATATTATATAATTTTTATTTTAAAAAAAAAAAGTAAAAATACACATTTGGTCTCTATTTTATTTGTATATTTTGAAAAAATAGTTGTCAGTTATTATTTTAAAAATGAGTCTACTAAATCTTAAAACCATATTTACACCGGCGTTAACCGAGTTAAAATCTAAAAAAGGACAAAATTTTTGCAACATGAAATAAAATTAAGAGGTTAAAGTTATTTTCAAATTATAGAGACAAAAATCAGCTGATTTTAGATTTTAAAACTTGAAATAGTTGAAAACACATTTTAATATATTTTTTACTATTACATAAAAGTTAGAATAAAGGAGGTACGTCCATTTAAGATTTGATAAAAACCGTCCAAAAATTTATAATAAAATTTATGTATAATTTTTCGATGGTATAATTCAAAACATCAACCAAAATCGCAATAATTTGTGTCAACTGTAATTAATAATCTAACTTTTACTTTATATTTTTGCTGGTGAAGTTCAAAATATAATTTTTTTTTTGGGATTTGGAATCTAAAAGTTAGTATAAATAAGTTTTCAGCTATCAATTTTGTCAAATACTTGAGATGGAGTGTGGTGGAGGAAAGTTGGCTGGCCACCATACAAATTCCGTTGAATTGTGGATTTTGTGTCGCAAGAAATGACAACTGAAATGGTAAAATTAGAAGAAGAAGAAAAAATAGAATTGATGTGATGTGGCCTGATTCAAATCCAAGCTTAAAATGAGTGAAAAAAAAATCTGAAGACACAAAATAGAGGCTCTTCTCTCTTTTAAATTAATATGTTTATGTTTTTAATTATTAAGTAATATGATTTTTTAGAGATAATTATAATAAAAATTAAAATATTAATTATTGTAATTGACATATAACTTTTTTTAAATATTTTTATATTTTTTTTATCTCTTTTTGTTATTTTACATTTTTGTCACGTTTCTTTCCCAGTCCCACCAAGGACCACCATTCTTCAATGATCATATCTATTAACTGGTCTAGGATTTCATAATTTCTTTTAGTGGAACAAGAAAATTATATATATATATATATATATATATATATATATATATATATATATATATATAAAATGATGATAAATGACAATATAATTAATTCATATAAATGTAATATTTTAAATTTAAATTCAAAATAAAATATTTAATTTAATAATATTAATATTTGTTAACTGAATTAAGATTTAAAAATATTTATATATTTTTTTAATAAAAAAATAGTACGTTGTAATACAATATACATAATTACATTGACAAAAATTCAAAATGCATAATTCTTTTTACAATTTGTCTTGTACAAATTTTATATTCTGAAAATATTTATTATTTTTTCATTATTAACCCGATTAAATATTTCATTATAATGTAACTAAATAATTATTTTATCACTTATCTCTCAAATATCTAAATTGGTTAGAGAGTGGGTCGACTTACCTAGGGAAGAGAAGTTGAGGTTGATGGTGGATGAAAAGTTTTAATTCTTTTGAATGTGAGATTGTTTTGGGATGTTAGTGAATGGTAAAAGTAATTTGGTGGGCCACAAATAAGGAAGTGGGTATTTTATTGGGGTAATAAAATATTGTTATAGTGCAATTAAAGCAATTTTCTTGTGGGGACAATTGCCTTATCCTCACTAGGCGGAAAATAGGTCACATTTATCGATAGGGGTTATGGCTTAATCTAAGGATCATGTTAAATCAATTAGTTTTTTTTATGATCAAAATTTTTTGGATGATTATTTAGTTTAAAATATTAATATCATACTACTACGTAATATTGAAAAAGTCCTTTAAAATTATTGTATTGATGATTTATTTATTTAAATAAATATAAATAAATTATTATATTAAATAGTATATTTTTGTGGTAAATAATTAATTTGTTAACCTTGTACTTAATTTAAGCATTCCAGCCTTGTCAATTTTTAACATTTTTAAAAGTATTATTCTAAAATATAGTTTAAATACATCTCATGTGAAGTTAAATTCTTTAAAATATTATATTAGATATTAAAATAGAACTTAATTAGTTTAACCTATTAGACAGTTAATTTATTTAAAAAATACGTTAAATTACTTATTTAAATAAATTAATATAAAATAAGTCTTTTAAGTAAGACTAACCAACTATACTAAATTTTTAAAAAAGATTAAACTCAAACCTAAAAAGAAAATTATAAGAAATAACAAATTAAGATTAATTCTTAATTTTTTGAACAGATAAAACTTAGACCACGTAAAGTCTAACTCGTACTTAATTTATTTCTACTCTAATTCTTTATTGTACTGTACATGGGTTCGCCACTTCCCGTCTTATTAATCCAGCCATATCCAAGTTTAGGATCATAAAAAAATGTTTACTTTGTGGATTAGTTTTACTCTTTCATGTTTACTAGAAATGCAATTAATTTTCATATTATTGGGTGTAATGTTTACTAGAAATACAATTAATTTTCATCTTATTGGGTGTAAAAGTATTTGATGTCAATATTACTTTAGCAAAAACTTTTAAAATTAATATATTAATGAGTAGAAGATGTAAGATTGATTTAATGATTGAGATGAATGAATTAAGCAGTAGAGTGATAGTCTGATAGGCGATCAGAAATTCCATTCTTACACTCAATGTAATTATAACAATTACTAATATATATTGATTGTTTAAAAAAAATATTAATCAAGTCTTATTGCTCTCGATGATTTTTTTTTCTTATATAGAGAAGGAAAGAGAATATATTATAGGTGTATGGAAAAGTAAAATGAGTGATATAGTTATTGTAAGATTTTTATATGATAAGTTTAAAGAAATTAGTTATTGTAAGATTTTTATTTTTTGGATATGCAAATGTTATGGATTAATTTGCTAAGCAGAGGGATAAATTAAATAGACGGATAAAGATTATTTTGAAAAAAATTGGTATTTCTTTATCGACAAAAAATACTACTTTAAAGACATATTTTAATGATTCAACAAGTAGTAATTATATCCTAAAAAATAGAATACATAATTTTTGAGAAAGACATGCACAATTTTCAATATACATTTTTTATTTTTAATATACTAACAAGTAATGTAAGGACACATATTAACATTTTCCTCATTCTATCTATCTTCATGTCTTTGTATTTTGAGCACCACTATTTTTATTTAGGTTTAATTGCATTTTTAGTCTCTTATTTTTACTGATTCATGAAATTGGACCTCTTATTTTAAAAGTCGACTGTTTTGATCCCTCCATCTGATTTGTTAACTAAAAAATTATGATGTAAGCTGCTTTAAATAATATGACATATGATAAAATGACATAAAATGATTAATATTATGAAATTGGAATGAAACTATATAAAAACCTATATTTCAACTTCGGAATTATTTTTATATTTTTAATTTAATTAATATATCTAGATAGTTCTATATTATACAATTGTATATCACGTCATTAAAAATATATAAAATCGTTATTTTTTAGTTCAAAAATCTAAAAGAAAGATTAAAACTGTCGACTTTTAAAACAGAGAAGAATGCATAAAGCAGAATATTTGATCAATCAAATTTCAATTTACCTCATACGTGAGAGAGTAAAGTGGTTATTATATTCAATATTATACGTTGCCACGTAGTATTTTTGCATTTCTCCTTAATGTCTCTTTTTAATTAGAATTTTAAAAATTATCAATAAACACTCGTACAGCCCTTTTATATTTTAAGAGAAATAAAAATAGAGTTAGGTAATAGTAAGAGAGATAACACAAAAATCATGCATCGAGTAAATATAAAAAATTAGAAGTATATATGTATAACTCTACTTAACATATTTATTATATTTTTCAAAAGGTCCTACGAGGGCTCTATAAAGGAGAAATATGAGATGTGAATTTTATGATCAAGATATGGTAGCAACAATAATATATTCCTTCAATGTGCTACAGTGAAGTTGACAATAATGTTTTAATTTGGGAAGTGAAAAATGCATTTCATTTTAACATGACATGTGATTAGGGAAACAAAAGTTATGTGCAACTTTTAGGAAAATATTCTGTATCGTGGAAAATAAAAATGCTTATATTTTTCTTTAAATTAAAGTATCTTTTACACACAACTGTTAATTATTTAAAAGATTAACTCATCTCAATACTTATTTTTCAATAGCACTGATCATAAATCAAATATCTAATTAAATGATTAAATAACTTTATCATCTACCATTTATGACACACTATATTAACAATGTTTAATTATTGACGTAGAAAGTTTGGAACGATGATATTAGAGATATGTTGGTGGATGCAATTGAGCACTTATAGCAATATGTGATGATTCTGTCGGGTGCAGAACTGATCCAGCTCCTAATTTTGGAAAAATCTTAATTCATAAGTACTACGTTGCTAGATCAATTTTGGGATTGTGGCAAGCTGCATGAACTAAAGTAAAGGTGGTGTAACCCCAAAACCATAACAGAAACACAATAGTACTACTACACATGAAAGCCATTACCAACCAAATTTCTCTTTTAAAAAAAATGCATGAAAGCATAATAGTGACTGATATTGGTACTCTTAGTCTTACCCCACAAATGAATTTTCCTATGTCCAGACAAACCCATATGCCATCTATCTATTCAAACCCTTTTCACCACTCCAATGGCCCTCCTTCACCTTTGTCTCTTTACACATCACCATCAACATATTCATATGTGTAAGTGCAATTATCTTCTCCATCACCCCCTTTTCTTTTGATTAATTTTTGTATGTCCTACATCCAACAACCTAACCAACGGCCCCCATATGACCAAAAGGTACAACACACAATTCCTATTCTAACACTTTTTATGTCTCAATTCAATCAACTATGTAATGTGAAGGTTTAAGTTATGTCAATTGTGTTTATTTGCAATTTTTTGCAACAAGTTTGGACAACATTAAGAATCATTTCATTTTGTAACTAACCAAGTGACAGACTTAAGTAGTCAATAAACTTCAATTAAGATTTAAGAACGAATTGATTAGGAATATCTGAGTTCAAACCCTGACAAAACTTTACTTACCGCCAATGGAACTTCAGATTACCGAAACCTTTTATCTACGAACCAGATGGTTAATATCATTTCTTTTTTTCATTTTGTAACTGTTTATACCAGCTGCAGTTTAAAAGCCTCAACTAGTGAAGGAGGTTCTCTTGAGAAAAAAAAAGCACTGAAAATCTGTCCATATATACTGTCTTACTACTTTTCTTAACATGTACAAAAATGTAAAAGCATTTATATTTACATTAACAAGGTGAAAGGTGCAGTTGTGCACAAATTTATCAAATACAGCCCAGTATTATAGGGTAGCAGAGTTTGAGTTCAGAACAAAACAGAAAACGAAAAACAAAAGTCAAACAGAATCCAAAAAGTGAAATTCAAACAAGGGTAGGTAAAAAGAGAGAAAAGGAACCAAAAAAACATACATAACAAACAAAGGTGTTATTTTTTTTATGTTGATGGAGAGTCTTTAACTATCCACACAAGATACAAATCTAGATCTACTACCATAAATATCTTGATCTCTTGGAATTAGAAACAGAACTAATCTGTGGAACAGTGAAAATACCACCATCATGATCATCCCTCAACCTTGTTCTGTTGTTCCCCTTCTTTGTGTCACTTTGTCCCATCATTATTTGTGATGAAGAGTACAGAGGTGTTGGAGGTGCTTGAGGAACCCAGATCCCCATGTTACTATTGGGGAAGAATGAATCAAGAGTTTGTTCAATGCCACCATCAAACAAATCATCACCCTGCAATTCACTCATACATCAGTCAGATCCAAGAATAAAAAACACACCAATCAAACTTTTATTTAAAAGGTTCTCAACCACGATTTAAGTTGTAACATCAAAGTTTTTTGATGTCTCTCCAATCATGATTAAGGTCAAATTAACAACCTTTGACAAAAAAATTTCATAATATCAAATATTATTACACAACTACAATTTTAATTTAAAACTTTGATCTATTCTAACAAACAGCAACATTTGACCGTATTTTCGTAGTATCAAACATGTAATTAAACAAAAAAAAAAAACCGAGTCTACCACGATTTAAAACATTGATCTCATCAAATTCAAGTATTTGATATTTCCATAATAACAATTGAGACTCAAAGTTCGTAACGTAACTGCAATTTAAAAAGCTAATTACACAAGTACAAATAAACAAACACATGATACAAAAATGATTTGTGAGTAAAAGAGAAAAGAGAAAAAGAAAAAAAGCAAACCTTAGAGAAAGCAAATGGAACAGAACAAGAATCGAGAAAATCATCAAGTTGCCAACCAGGTAGAGTTTCAATCAAGTACTGAGATATCGTTGAACCACCACTACCACTACCACTACAACTACCAGCAACAGTTCCTTCCATAGCATCGTTGTTGATAATAGATGTTGATGAAGGAACAACAACGGATTTATCAATCAAAGAAGAAGAATCAACG
Organism: Cicer cuneatum; assembly: GCA_037974295.1. NCBI lineage: Eukaryota > Viridiplantae > Streptophyta > Magnoliopsida > Fabales > Fabaceae > Cicer > Cicer cuneatum. The sequence continues at coordinate 79,397,286 of JBBPBO010000001.1, read as the reverse complement.
AGATTTGACTTGGAATTATTATTAGAATCAATACTAGTCAAAACCGATGAGGTTGTTGTTGTTGTTGACGAAGAAGAAGTGACAGTTGAAGAATTAGTTGAAAGCTTAATACCAGTGAGAAGAAACCTTTCATGTTTCTCCGTAAATTCGTTGACTGAATGAATCGACGAATCACAATCTTTGCATAAAATAGCTCTATCTTGTTTACACAACACAAAACCTCTTCTCTCCTATATATACAAAATTAATTAATATAATATAAATTTGAAATTGAATTTAATTGATAAAATTAATTAATTACCTGACAAATATCACAGAGAGGGTATTGTTTGGGAGAAGGATGATGAAGAGAAAGACGGTTGTGTTTAGAAGCGAGTTTGTTAGCGTGGTGGACGCGGTGGTCGCATGAGATACAGAGAGCGGCTTCGTCGGCGGTACAGAATAAGGAAGCCTCGTTTTTGTTGCAAACGTCGCACTGGATCTTCATTTACTCTCAACTCTAGTCGTTTCACAAGAATAGAATAGAGTGAGGAAAACTGGTCCAAAAGTAGAGGAACTTGATTGTGATTGTCATATACATAAATAAATTATCAATTTTCTAATATATATATATATGCCACCTTTCATCAAAATTAAATTATAATAATTAACTTTTTATCGTGTTTAATATTTTATTGTAATATTACCAATTTATTAAAATAGTTTCTAACAAGTATCGTATAAGTCAAAATTAGTGTATGCAATTGACTCACAACCAAGCTTAAATATGAGTTGATATATGAATAGTGTTATATTATTAAAGAAAAAAAACTCAAATGTATTTTTCAACCTCTAAATATTGCAATTGTGCGATATTAGTCTATCATTTTTTTAAGTGATTTGGATCACTTAAGTTTTCTCATTTTTGTAATTTGATAACCTCCATCATTTCTATCGTCACTTATATATGTAGAATACTAATAATTTCTGAGTTATATATATGAAAGTCATTAGAAAAACAAAAACATGCGTATTTTTAAATGATTATAATATTTGAAGATGCATAATACTATATAATACAATTTGTTTTACTAAATTATTTGATTCTTTTTATTATGAAATAGTTTTTTTTTTTTTTAATTTCTTTTCTTCGCTTTTGTTTTCTTCTTCTTCTGGTTTTGATCTTTGACCCCAAGT
>JBBPBO010000001.1:79333628-79395958 GCA_037974295.1 Cicer cuneatum | reverse complement strand
ATGGAATATTTAATATATATATATATATATATATATATGTATATATATATCTTAAGATATAAACATCTATTAGTTACATAATATTATAAATAATCTAACATAATAATATTAGAAAAATGATTAGATGATTCATTTTAGACAAATGCATGTGTGAAATGATGTTTATTTATTGAGTATATTAAACGTAAGTTATGTTGCTTCTTTATAAAATATCGTAAATGATTTTATTTAAATTTTAAAAGTTTATGTATTTTTATTTAAATATTTATAATCATTCTCGGTTTAATATTTATATGTACAACATCAAATATATATCGCAAATCAAATTATTATATTTAACGTAAATACATCTCAATATTTATCATTTGATTCAGATAAAAATTGAAACAGATAAATAAAATTAAATCATTCATCAATATAGTCTATTAATCTAAAAAATTATTAGAAATTATCAAAATATGAATGTAAAAATTTCACTTCAAACACGCATTTCAATTGACAAATGAATCAAGAGTTATGTATATAGGTGTTAGAAAAGAGTGTTGCAATTACAAAAATATAAACAAATGCAATCCTAATGTTAGTTAAAATGAAGATGTGTTAACAAAGATAGTATGATTAAAGCTTGTATATAGTTCACTCGATACTCGTGTTGATATTCCAATCTTAGTTGATGAACACATTTTTAGTTTGAAATACAAAATAAATTACTTTTTTTTCATTACAATAAAAAGTGTACAATGTATTTACAAAGCATATCAAATATCAGAACAAGAATTGAATGCTAGTAACAGACAGAGTTTGTCCCTAAAAGTAAAAATTGTAGGTAAAGGTCAAAAAATACTTTGAGTGACACTCGGATCAATCGTCAACTCTAAGAAGACGTCTTGCTATGTTTTGAAGACTGTCACTACATATTTTTTTATTTCTACATATTTTTATTTTTACATATTTTTTATTTCTACCTACTACTATAATGACTGTCACTAAAATCTAGATAAATATATAAAGAATTGACTTATTTATACGGTATTGTCTGTCACTAAAATTTATTATTATTTATTGAATTAAATTTATTTTATCTCATTACTAATTATAATTCTAAATTATTAATATGAGTAAATTAAATTTAAAATTCTAATGTATTTTTATTATCTAATTCCATTGAAACTTACAATAAAATATAATTTAATTTTACTAATTTCATTAAATGCATATTATTTGCATTCCTAACATTTTAATTATAGCACTAACATGAGTATCATATCCTTGTGACAATATTGAAATGAAATTATGAGCATTAGAAGCTTATGAATAAAAATTCCATCAACAAATACTTCTCCACTAATTAGATCGTAAAATCTTTGCAAAAGTGATACAATAGTTGATTTTCCATAGCCACTTCCTCTAACTAATGCCAATATTTTACTTGATGAAACTTTTAAACAAAAATCATTTAGGATCACACTTTCCGATCTTGATGAATACACAAATTCAACATTCTTAAATTCAACTTATCTTAACATTTTCTCTAAAATCTTTCCTCCCATGTTTTCAGAATCTATTTTTGAAATCCACCAATGGAGCATTTTTGTTCTTGAATCGGTTAAAATCACTTACACCTTGACAAGGTGGTCCTCCACAAATAAAATAGCATCACCCTAAACAATTGTAAAGTAATACAAAATCAGTTGATACCCAATATAAGTGAAACAAAGTTGTGTGCAAGCCTACAATAAGGAATGAAGATACTCACTTGAAGAGGCAATAACTTTTTCTTATATCCTTTTGTAACTAAATCTTTCAAAGCTTCCTTACAGCCACTGTTACAAGTAAAATTGCATCGCATCTGAATGATGACATCAAAATAATCAATACTCACTGAAAAAGTTTCATTACACAATAAAGTTCAAAAGGTAACCATGTTCTTAGATATAAATCTAGCGCTGGAAGTAGCTATGCATATTTTCAATAATAAAAGCTAGGATCAAGGATATAGTAGCCATACCTAATGTAATTCAATCAAGTTTTTGTGCATGTTCGAAGCCAACATACTTTAAAATAGTCCTGGTTTTTATACTTCATTGGGATCACCGTAACACATTTTACCTGATTTTGTAATAATTTATATGCATAAAAGTTCGTACCTAGTAGGAACTGAGAATTGTTAATGTTCTTTTAGTTGATTTTGACTTAATAGAGATTCTTACTTGGTGGAATTACAATATTTGATGGTTGAAGGGTCATTTTGTTGAAGTACTTTCAAATATTTATTCCATGAAGAAATTGTTGGAACCAAGTCGGTTCTTTCACTTAAAGTTTTGTTGTTAACAAAAGTATTTTATGAAAATAACATATTTGACTTAGAAGAAGATATCACTAGAAGATACAAATGAGAAGCAGAAGATGTCATCAGAGGATGACGTCACCAGAAGAAGAAATCAGAGGATGGCGTCACCAGAAGCAGAAATCAGATGATGACGTCACTAGAGGATGTCACCAGAAGATGACGTCACCAGAAGATGACGTCACCAGAAGCAGAAATCATATGATGATGTCAGTAGAAGATACATCCAGAGGATACATCTAGAGGATACCAGAGGGTACATCCAGAGGATACCAGAGGAAACATCCAGAGGATGCATCCAGAGGATGTCACCAGAGGGTACCAGAAGATACCTCCAGAAAAAACCAGAGGATGTCATCAAAGGAAAACATCAGAGGATATCACTAGAGGATAATTTCAGAGGATCTCATTAGAGGCAAAAATCAGAAACTACATCATTAGAAGTTGAAAGTATGCTCAAAACAGAATCCGAGAAAAATGCTTAAAACAGAATCAGAGAAAAAGACTCTAGAAATATAATCTAGCTAAAAGTATGCTCAAAACAGAATCTGAGTAAAATGCTCAAAACAGAATCAGAGCAAAAGACTCTAGAAACATAATCTGAGCAAAATACTCCAGAATATTCTCAAAACAGAATTAATCGAAATACACTCTAGAAGTAAAGCATCATATCAAAGTGAAGCTCTAAACTATAAATAGAGGCTTAATGCTGAAGAATGAAGTATCGGAAAATAGAAGAACAAAAAATTCCTAAGTATTCAAAGAGTTCAAATGAGAGAAATACTTGCTTAAAAGATAAATGTTTTCTAAGTGTTCTTTTCTTAGAGTGTAAAGCAGATCGTCATCATAAATTTTCATAAGCAAACACTCAAGTTCAAGTTAAGCTTATTGTGAGTATCAACTTTCCAGAAGTAATTAATCAGTTCTAATTTCGATCCCTTGTATAAAATCCTATAGTGTTGAAGTTTCTTCTAAAATCTGGGGTTGTTAGAAAAAGACTTAGCTTGTAGGTTTAAAGTTGTGAAGTTCCTCAAAAGTCTGGAGTTGTTAGACTGTTTGAGAAGACTTGGCTGGTATAGTCAAGGTGTTGTTGTTCCTCAAAAGTCTGGGGTTGTCAGGCTGTTTGGGAAGATTGACTTGAAGGGTTAGTGGTGTTGTAATTCAAAGGAATTTGAATTAGTGAAAAAGGCCTTCTGAAGGAAGAGACTGGAAGTAGCCTAGTTAAAGGTGAACCAGGATAAATTGTTGTGTTCTTATGTTGTGATTATCCGCTGCTAAATCTGATTATTTATTCATCAAATAATTTGCATCAATTCAACAAAAGAGCAAAAGAATTCAAGTTTTGCAAACACAATTCAACTCCACCTTCTCGTGTTTGCAGCTTCAGAAATTTAGTTACAGTTCACTTTATTCTAAAGTAAGTCTTCCTGACACATGTTACCTAATTTTGTAATATCTTTATGTATAAGTTTCCTACCTAGTAGGAATATAGAATGGTTAGTGTCCTTATAATAAGATTTTGACATAATACAACATTTGCAGAGTCATCTTTTTTATATAAGTGTTTTCAATTTTTTTTAACCTTCGGGTTCTTAAGATAATGAAGCTCTAAAACAACGGATGCAGGATCATCTTTCTGACTTGTAAAATCTATCCTAACTAGATCAGTGGGCAAAAATTAATATCTTGTAAGAGAAATTAAAAATCAAACAAAGAAGAAGTCATCCCTAATTAAGAATCAAAACAACAATAAGCACTTTATAAGATAAGAGGTGATACCTAGGGTCCTAATCTAAAGATAAAAAATCAAGTATCTATGTAAATACATTTTCAGGAAAACTATCATTAGTATTTGTTATTGTTATTAAATACATTTTCAGGAAAATAATGAGAAACATATATTTTTCATTCAAAACTAAAAAGGATACAAGTATGTGATTAAAAGTAGGAACTCAATATGTACACGTTTTATCCATAACATCAAAATTACCAAGTGGAGCCATAAGAACCAGGGGGAGGAACCTGCACTCAAAAGTGTGGCTGAAGAGGCCATGACCAACATCGTGCAGTAATCCTAGACATATAACTTAGGCCTGAACATAAGTGAGAAAGTTAAGTTCATTTAAAAAGAGTTTGATTATATCATTTCAAAAACTGTAACCAATATCTCTACTTATATTCATTTTACCATGCATTTTATATCTTATCTTAGTTGCATTTCCTTTTTGTTACCTTTGTGTAAATTACATGATAATAATACTAACAAATATATTTGATTGTGTGATCACAAATACTATAATTTTTGTTCAAGTTGCATCATTTGGAATCAACTATGGACAAGTAGCTAACAATTTGCCACCACCAAACAAAGTCCTTGAACTCCTCAACACCTTAAAGATAACAAAAACAAGAATCTACGACACGAATCCACAAATTCTTCAATCTTTTTCGAACTCAAACGTCGAAATCATCGTAACGATCGAAAACCAAATACTAAACCAATTAAATGATCCACAACAAGCTTTTCAATCAGTAAGCAGTCATATAAAACCATATCTTCTAGAAACAAAGATCACAGGAATTTCAAGTAGAAATTCCAGAAAATATTTGAATGTATAACTGCAGATTTAAAGAACTCTTAATCAGGAAAATCCATAGCAAAATCAGCAAAATCAAATTGCTAAAATTGATAAGAAACAAGAATTTTTAAAAAAATTACCATACAAAGGAACAAACCTGTTTGGGAGAAACAAGAAATCTGATTTCTTACACTTCTCGACGGCAATGCTTCTCGACAGGTGGAAGAGGAAGACAAAGAATCTCGTCGCCAGAAGCAGAAAAATGTAGCCTCGGCGGCAGCACGAAAGCAGAAAAACTTATTCCTCACCGGCGCTGAAGAATTCGCACGTGAGGGAGCGAGTGAAAAACGTACTTGGAGCAACGTGAACTAGTTATATAAAATGATTCAACTAATGCAAATTGATTGTAACATGTGTAGGTGTCGGAGACTGACACACCTCAACCACATGATACATATTTAATTGAAGTGTCGGTACTACACAGGCTTTAATTGCTCCCAAAAACTAAGAAAATAACTACTAGAAATAACAAAAAAGATGCAAATAAAATAACAGGTAAGCTTATATATCATTAACTCTTGTTAGGTTACATCCTAACTATAGACCCTATCATAGACTCTCTATCATAGACTCTGAACTGTATTTTCTTACGGTAATATTCACAAAAAAGATAACGGAATAACATATTGCCACTGAACACAACAACATGCATAAAAAGAATAAACAACAAAGTAGGAAAAAAAAGGTACATAGAAAGGAAAGGGAAAAAAAACCTTTGAATACATTAGAGTCAGGAGTTTCCGAATATTTTTTGATAAGGTCTCCTCAGAATTTCAAGCTGTATTAAAAAATAAAAGTGAAGAAAAAGGAAAATGAACATGAACATGAGAGAATAACTGAAACTACTAAATAATCAGAAAAAATTAGCAATGCAAAGAAATGAATAGAAACTTTCTCTAGGCTTGTATACCTTTCGCCTTAATCAGAGATGCAGTCATCCCAAAAATTCGAGAATGCTCAGAGACACCAAATCCTAACAGGTGGTGGCATGCAACATACAATAAATTATATACTACGGTAATAAGTTCAAATATATGTGTATCACAGAATAAAATAAGAAACCTTTCAAAGTCGATGATTCAGACATAATTTTACAAGATTTTAATTTTAATGAAGATTATATCACAACTAAAATATTTTATGATAATAGGTTTAAAATACACATATATCAGTCAGAAGAAAGGCAAGTAAAGGGTGTTAATGATACAAGCATAAGGGTGTCTACCCCTACCATGATGACATTCATCAATTATTAAAACCTTTATCATATTCAATTTGATAAAACTATGGCTCAAGCAAGAGAGTAATCATGACAAGCACTACATGTCAATCCTCAAACACCTTATTGACAAACATATAACAAATCAAAGAGAATCAACCTCAGCTGCATAACTACCATAACTAAAAGTGACTGTAGCGATGTGACAATTTTTTGTAGCTATGTTTTTGGTAGAAATAAAACTTTTTCTTTAAACTTGATGTGTTACTTTGTCATCATTTTAAATCGGGTACAACTATAATAATCAGTACATTTGAGACTTTTTTTAGTTAATTTTTTCAGTTTTTAATTTTGAGTCCAAAAAAGTTATTATATACAAAATGTATGACAAGTGAGAGACTTTAATGCACAACTTAACTGCATATTAATACTAATAAATAGAATAATAGAGGGTGACAAGTTTTCAAAATATACCACATAGGCACAATATCAGCATAAAAATTACTTAAGTTTAATTTAGATGGATAGATATATTGGTAACCAATTAGGTTGATAAGTATTTTTTTCATATACACCAACATGATACTATGCTACCGTCATGTGCAGCCAGTATATGGTGTGTGATTGTATAGACCTCCAAATTTTTTAGGGCGTTAATCTTTTTATTATAGTATAAAAAATTATATTGTAAAAAAATAAAATAATAAATAAATGTTTGAATTAATAGATGTTTTTTTTGTAATAATTGTATTGATAGATACATTGTATAATTATTTTTGTAGCTTTGATTTGATTGAACTTTTCAACGTTCATTTATTATATTTATTTATTTATATGATTAATAAAAATAAATAAAGAATTTGCATTAAAAAGATAGAACACTAAATTCAAACTTTATATAAAACACTTAAATTTTCATAGACCACACTCGTGTCATCCATAGATAAACATTTGTGATAAATTAAACGTGCATAGAGATATAAAAAAATATGAGCAAAGGGAAGTTCAGGAAAACAATATATATAATCCTAGTTAAGCATGTGCATAGTTTTACAGAATAGAGAGATAAAAGTGATTTCTAACACCTAAATTTGTTTTTGACATTATTGAGTTATGTCAATTGAAATTGATTTTGTCTATAAATTAATGTTAAAATGTGTAATTTTTTTACGCAAAATATGATACTTACATTAAATTTTTGTTTTATAAATATATCTAAACATAGATAATATTCTATTTCATTCATTTTCAACTAAAATTAAACTTTTTAAAATAATTTATTCAAAATTAATTTTTTAATCATATAAAAAAACACACGCTAAATAATCTTATATTTGTAGTTAATTTGGACGTAAGATTTTAAGATCTTATGTGCCGGTCACCTAATACATTTATAGTTAAAATATAGCTGAGAAAATATTCTCAATTGTTGGATTTTTTATGCTGAGGACTTGCATTTTGGACTAACTTAATAGGGGTAATTATAAGATTTAGTGTATCTTGTCAATGCCAAAACACTTGCTTATAGGTATAAGTTTGTATTTTCTAAAATTAAATTGTTTGGTAATTATTATTCTCTCACAAATTATATTTATAATGTCTTTTACAAGTTTATAATGTTTTGTAACATGCTACTTCAAATAGTATTTTAGATTTATTGTGTGTCATCTTTCCCCTTTATTTTTTTACTCTTATTATCCTAATTAAAAATATATTTTTATGTCATTTTAATTTATTAATTTAATCATTAATTTTATCAAACACTTTAAATTCAATCGATTAATTTATTCGCTATTAATTCATCCACTAGTAGCTAACTTATATATCATCCATCAAAGACATAATGTAATACAAGTTTGGATAAACTCAAAAAGAAGGTCGTGTACAAAAATTCAAAATCCAAGATAAAATTTAACATATCATATAAATTGTCAATTTTTTGTATTAATTGTCTACCGTAAAATAATTTATAATTTATAAATTCAAGCAATTACAACATTTTAGTCTCAATAGATAAAATGGATTATCTTTTCAATTTATTCTATAGCATTGTCGAGATGTTAGATATGATTTAAACAATTTTAATTTTGAAACATTGTGATCATTGCAATCATTGTCAATAATGTGTGAATTGTAGGTGATGTCTACATTTAAAAAGTGTTTACACACAAATAATCTATGATGTTGGTTGAGAACAGCAAACAAACGAATTGAGTTTAGTTGATGTCTATGAAGTTGAATGAAGGTTATACCAACTAAGAGTAGCTGAATGTGAGCTAAGAGAATATTTCTCAAGTTCAAAAGGTCTCATAGGGGTCGAGGGAGGTACAAAGTAAGTCAAAGGCACATGGAACTCGACAATTCAGCTAAAAAACTCATAATCCATGTTTTAGCTCCTATGAATTAAAACAATTATTTTTAAGGATCACATACGTAAGTGGTAATGCACGTCTGGATAAAGGAAACACTAACTCCACGAGATTAGAGATTAGAATAAGTTGGACCGAGCTAGACTTTGTTAAGACTGAGGTTGGCCTGTTAAAAAATTCAAGACCTAAGTTTCATTTGTGGTCTGTCATATGCTTATTTTTTAGACTTGAGTTTGATAATGATAGAAGTCTGGTATGACCTTTTAGCTTACTTAAAAGTCTATTTCATTTTAACATTTTTGAATAAATAATCAAACATATCTTTAAATAGATTAACAAATTAATATGTCAATGAAATTAAGTTCTATTTTGATATTTAAAATGACTTTTTGAATAATATGACTTTATATACATCCTACTTCAATTCAATTTTATAATAATATATTTTAATATATCAAAAACTAAAGAAGATTAATATGCGTAAATTACTAAAAATTGAATATTTAATCAAAAGACCTAAAAGACTTGTTATGCGGCATTTAGTCTAATCTTTTTAACTAAATATGCATTTTTAGAAGCTTTGACCTGGTCTGTTTAATAGAAAAGTCTGCTCACTTGAGTTTGACGTAGGCTAGGCCGTAAGCCCCTGTTGATCGATCTGACCTATTCTCATCTCTATACGAGATAGAGGAAAATCAAGTCAAACATGGGGTGTCAGATACATCTAACAACGGATATGATCATGCAATACCTATGAGAACAACCAAATTAGGCAAAACATGACTATATTTTGTAGGCCACAAAGTTTCATTTTGGACACACAACTTTTCATTTTTCTTGCCACATATCCTTTATCTTTATGCTTGGCATTTTTATTTATTTTTTCATTAAAGTTTAATAGTTAAAAAAAAATCAACTTGGTACTTAATAATTCACACTAAATATATAAATTTTTATTGTGTTTTATTCTGACTGTAAAAACAAATTAAATTTATCTATATTATAAAGAAGATGATTTAAAAAATTAAGTGAACTAAATTTGTATATTTATTTAATTTAATTGAGTTAATTGTATAAAAAATTGAAAATTAAATCACTCACTGCACCTTGGTTAGTAGAGACACCCTGGCAAGGCAAGAGTGATCAAGTTGCAGGATGCCCTGTCTGTCGGCAGATAACCCTTATTTTGTCGCAAATATAATAAACATTATCCAACGCATATAGTATCGCTCCTATCCCATGTTTGAATTAATTATGAGAAGAATAATATAGCAACCTACTGTTTACCACACTTTTTTATTATATATATTTTTTTATTGATTAAAATATACACGAATTTTATTAAATTTATATAAAATCAGTATCTTGTGAATTTATATAAATTAAATAAAAAATATTAAAAAATATATATTAAAAAGTGTAATGTTAACACTTATTTTTATAAGAATTGTATAATACTCTAACCCTTTTTTAGTTAAAAGAGTTAGGAAAGTGGATTAGTCCATCCTGGTTAGGCAGACAAAAGGTATCACCCTGGTTCTATGGCTTTTTGTTACTTTTTATTTTTTAACATTTAAAAAAAAATATAATAGTAACTATTAATTATCAATCAACAAAATTAAATATTAAAACAAAATCACCATTAATATAAAAAAAATATATCAAAATAAATTCAACAACATTAAACAATTTTAAATAAGTGCCATACAAACTATTTATAGTTACAATTTATTAATGAATAAAAATTATAAAATTTAAAAAATGTATTATAATTACTACGGAGTTTAACTCTCCATTATGAATATGAGAATATATGTCTTGACTTCTATAATCTATTGATAAATTAAAATTACATAATTTAGTTTTTTTTATATTATTATTGTAATTCTACGCCAAACTAAATTAGCTTTTGCATTAAGAGTATCGATATCCAACCAAATTTAAGGGTGCTGAAGAATTTACCTTTTTTATATGCAAATAGACTTTTTTTATATAAATAAATTTAAGATGGGTGAATTAAGCATCGATCTAAGAAAAACTTTAAAATTATTAATCATTCACAAATATATTTATATTTACTTCCCCTTTAATAACACTAACGTGTATATAGACTTCGAATTTATATTTGTTGCACTCCTTAAATCTTTAAAAGCCAAACCAAATTCAAGTTGGTTGACATGGAAGCAAGGTTTTCTGATGCTTTTTTCTTCTAATTTTTCCTTTTAGAGTTTTCATTTACCATTTTATCATGATAAATATTTGGTGTGGACACTTCATGAGGTATATATACTTCGAGAAAGAAAAAATAAAAGAGAATGATGTCATAAATTGATGATGTGACAAGAAAAAAGATAAAAATAAAATAAAATATTGAATGAATGTATGAAAATTAAAGAAATAGATCGCCTTTTATAAAATTCCCTCATTTTTTTTCTCATGTGTGATCGTGTATACTATTAACTTTATTTTTAACATTTCATTCACCTTTTATTTATTAAATCATATACCTCTTATACTACACAATATAAGTCATAGTTTTTTTTGAGTATCGTCTAAATAAATTAAATTTTATGAGACGTAAGTTTAAAAAACTTAATTTTGAATTTTTTATGTATAAAGTTTAATCAAACTTAAGAGTATATGCATGTTGGAGCAAACAAAACTTTAACTTCATGTCGGATATATTATGAGGGGCTCATAGATTATCATATTGTGCTGAAAATAAAAAAAAAAAATGTTTTATTACATCTTCATCTAAAATTTTAAGACATTGAGTATATATATCTTCTCATTTATGTGTTATCTAACATCTAAGTTCTAATTCATATTTGACACAAATAATTCATACACCTATAATATATAATGGAGGAGTTGAGGGTAGTTTAGTCTATTTATGTCTTACTATATATTTTTAGAGTAACTTTTGTATTCTTAAGATTACTAATTAAAATGAAATCGTAGCCTCTTTTGTTTTTTCTCTTTATCTCTTTTTCTGTATTGATTCATATTCTTAACAATATCAATATTTCATATAACAATCCTATTTAGGTATGGGAGAGTATATATACTTTATTGCATAGAATGGAAATGGATGAAAAGTTATTGCATAAATAGGTAAATTGATCTCTACAATTATAAATGACGGTCAAAATAGTCTCTAAATTTTGTAAATTAACAAATACATTCTTGAAATTGTAAAATATCAATCAAAATAGTCATTCAATAAATTTATCATTAAATATTTTGATCTGTCACTGTAACTAAATATGTGACTTATCAACATTGATCTCATATAAATGTCATCTTTCTAGAGACAAATTTTCTAATGAAATTTTGTCATCTCAAAAACGAATTTGTGAGTAATTGTACTTATGCATGAACTAATTATTAACAAATTAGTCATTAAATATATAAATTTTAAAGAAAAATTAGTTGATGTTGTAATGTCATTAATATAAAATCAACGTATATGTATCACATATTCAATTAACATGTTGCATCATAGTCTCTAACGATAAAAATTTAAATATTAACTATTTTGATTAATATTTTACAATTTCAAAGATACATTTATCAATTTATAAAATTCAAAGACTAATTTATTTATTATTTTGTTAAAGTGAACAAGAAATCTAGATCTCTCTCCCATACATACTCTTATCTTATGTGGTGGATTATACGATTGTCCCGCATACCCACATCCATGTTATGGTTGCGCTCGAAAGCATGCATGGCCTGTGGGGTCTTAAAAAAGTTGGCTGGGATTATTGTTAAATAAATTTTACATGTGGCTTGAAGGATGTTTAATGAAATCTAATTATTATAAAAGTATTTTAGTCATTCTAATTAATTTCAAGGAAAAACCACAACTACAAAGATTATAGATTAGTTTGTATTAGATTTTGAAAAAGTAATTTTGTTAGAAATTTTTAGAAATTATATGTTTGTTAGAGATTATATGCTTTTTAGAAATTTTTAAAAAAATAGAAACGCACCATATAACTAATTTAAATTATTAAAACAATAATGAGAAAGAAGATTGATTAATGTACTCTGCTCCTACTCTTGCTTATTGTGCTATATATTTTCATGCAGTGTTTTTTGGCTTTTGCTTTGGACTATTGCACTGTTTCTTCATAGTACAAAGTTAAATTAGTCTTTTAGTTTTTTAATTTACCTTTTAGTTTTACTTTAAGTCTATAATTATTTTTCGTTTTATTTTGTTGCTTTAACTATTTATCTATTAATTAAGTTGGTTTTTTTTAGTTAAATTTTGTTTTCTTTTTCATCTTATTCATTTTTAAACACATAAATATAGAAATTTATTATCGCCTTCAATTGAAAAATCTAGAAAATTCATCAAATTTGTAAGTTTGAAACTCCATCGAAAAACCATTCAAATCCATAACTTACAAACTCAATTTCATAATCTTACAAACTCAGAAAAATCAAAAATCTTCAAACTCATTCTTTTTTCAAACATATGTTTTCTATAAACTTGTAAAGTTGTATTTTCAACATATAGTTAAGAACTTCAATCTGCAATATTTTCTAATCTTAAAAATTGCCCCTTTTTAAGAAATAAATTTCTCTCAATTTATACATAAAAACCATAATCATTAAGTAAAAGAGAAAGAGATAAAAAATATCAATACTAAATGAATCAAAAACAAGATTTGAAATAACTTTGGTTAAATCTGTTAATATTAGATTGAAAGAAAAAAAATCAAATCTAGACAAAAGGATTTATGTTGATCTAATTCTCAAGAAACAAAAACTGAATTCAGATCCTAAATAAATTGTCTTTTTGTATGAAAGAGAAATAGAATGACTAATTTAAGAAATAGAAGACGAAGGTGTGAGAAATATATTTTGGAATTTTTCATTTTTATGAATTTGTAATATTATTGATTTAAATTTTTAAGTTATAAATTTAAAAGACGATGAGTTTGAAAGATGACGAATTTAAAAGCATGAATTGTCTGAATTTTTAGGTTGATAGAGATCATAAAAATATAAATTTATAAGTTTGAAGATGAGTGAGATCACAAAACATAATATTTTTTTATCTAAAATTAACATAAACGTAAGTAGTTAAAAACCAAAATGAATCGAAAATAATTAAAATCAGAAAATGAGTTAAAGATTAAAAAACCAATTTAAAATAATAATAATCACGGAAAAGAATGTGAAAGTAGCAAAAGCACTAAGTTAGCTGGTGGCCATTTGAAATAGCCAGAGGATGGAGTTTTAGTTGAGTTTGGGGGGTCATATCAAAACATGAAAGTAGTTTGGTGGAAAAATTGTCGCTAAATCATTGAGTTGAAGATTGTGTGAGTTGGAGATTGAGTTCTGTTTTGTATGCAAATGCAACAAAGGAATTATTAAATATTAAGCTAATGGATGAAAGGACATTGAACTTGTGAATGAAGTAATTTGCAAGTTTAACTACAATGGTTTAATGATCCTACACAATAACTATTGATTGAGTGATTTTTTAATAATGACAGTTGTGATTATTAAAGACATGATAAAATTAAATATTATTATTTAATGTCAAATATACCAACCTTTTTCTCTAATTAAAAATATAAGGAATATATTAATTTCTTACTCCACACTCGCCCTATAAATTGAGTATATATAGGTTATGGATTGAAATGAGTTGAAGGGCAAGGTACTATAGATATATTTATATAAAATAATAGCTAATTAACTTCTCAGTACAATTTTTGTAATATAGGCTATATAATATATATGTGTGGTTGGTGGTTATACTGTTAAAGATTTATTAGCTCCATTATTCAGTATATTATGTGAACAGTATCATTTGAGGTGGAATGTTCGAAAGGATTGTTGAAAGGTGTGTGAGGATGGTCATGCTCATAAATCATCTTTGACAAGATTATGAGGTTATTTTTGTCTTTGGAGAAAGATTTCTTTTTTACTGCCACTAGAAATATGACTATGAAAAAAATATATCTTTACCAAGTGCAGCATTAATTTTTTTCCTCGAACTGAAAATTCAGTTCAGAATTAATATCTATATATAGGTTCTAGCATGTTGTTAATTATGCGTTATTGGGTTGCTCATTTGAGCTGGTCCTTAAAATGTTAATGGACCAAAGTTGTACATGGGTTATTGCAAATAAGGCCCAACACTTAAGTGGCAAATAAGTCTTGTTACCAAAAAGTTCATCATTCCTCGGGTTTTCATAATTTGAATGATGTCATAATTATCCTTTTTTTTTAAAGATATGAGTTAATAGTGGTTTTGGTCATAAAAAATGGTGTCAATATGATTTTAATCGTGTAAATTTTTTTAGATTTTGGATATGTTTGTTATAGATTTTAAAAATAATTTTTTAATTTTATATTTTAAAATTATAAAAATTTATTTAAATATAATATAAATTATTTTGAATTTATTTTTTATAAATTAAAAACGTAATTTTAACATATATATATATATATTCATTATCATTTTGACATTTTACGAGAAACTTATTGAAATAAATTTTATTTTAATTATTTTTTAATTTTATTATCTTAAAAAAGTTGTTGTAAATAAATTAAATACTTAAAGTGACTTTTTATACGAAACTATTTATACTAATTTATCATTTGAAATTTTATTTTTTTTAAAAAATTATAACAAAAAAATAGGATATTATAAAAATTATTTTTTTAAAAATAGCAGTAACAAATAAATTTTTTATCTATATTATTTTAAATTTTTTTTACTTTTAATCTTTAGTGACATCTATCTATCCAAAAATGCTGATGTGATATTTAAAGGGTATATTTTTAATGATATAACATTTGAGCATGTATTTTTTTATAAAGTACATTTTCCTTTTTTTCCTTCCCTCATCACTCTTCAAACCAGAATTCCTAATTTATTAAATATATTAATATCACTCAAATCATAAAAACAGGTTTAGATAATTTGAATGATGCCACAATTAGCCTCTTATAGAAAATGATGTCATAATTAGTTAATAAAATATTTTTTTAACATTTTAGTTTTTAGAGGAAATATGAGCTCTACTAATTTAATTTTAGTTGAGAAATAAATAAAATATAAATAAATATTATTTTAGTAAAAATTCGAATTTAAATTCTCTCACATTATTTATTTTTTATCCAAATTTTGAGTATAATATTCAATTAAAATCAAATTAAAAATATCTGAGCAGCATATATATATATGTATATATATATATATATATATACTATATCTCACTCAAGATAAAAAATCTTCCTTTAAAAAAATATCAAAATCTAAGTATAGTGCGTATTTTTTATGAATATTTGTTTGTGTTTGAAGAGTAATTGAATGAAATTTCAATATAAAATAATCTTTAAAAAGTAATGAAAATACTATACTTACGATTCTATCATTTAATTTCCTTTACGGGGAAAATGACACCTTGACTACTCTAGTTTTTAGGTTCCTTCGATAGTCACTAGGCACGTGCACATAGAAGTTGCACTAATAAACAAATACTCCCTCCATTTTAAAATCCATCGAGGATTTTAATCAATTTAAATAAAAGTGTATAAAGAAAAATATACGACTTTTATAAAATTATTTTAATTATGTATTGATATATTATTAATATGATAAATACATAATAATATATTATATTTTAATAATATTAATTAAAAAATACAATTAAAAAGAAGTATAATAAAAATTAAAATAACCATTTAATTGAGACACTTTTTGTTATTATATATTTTAAACTGGTCAAAAATTGTGGAATAAATGACTATGAACATGTTTGAATTTTCATTTAAATGTAAGTTTGAAACTTAAAATAACTTTCATTTTATATTTAGTTAATTGTGAAATGCGATTTGTAAATATATTTATAAATATTAATTCAAACATATTATATGTATATTCATGTAATGTGTAAGTTAATTTTTTCCTCTTTGAATTGAAGAAAGAAAAGGAAAAAAAAGAGAAAATAGGTGGAGGGTAAAGTATGTGTTACCTTCGTTGAGACATGATGACAAGTTATCGGCTGAGAGGCCAACTATCCACTTAAAGAGAAACCTATAATCTAGTAACACTCTTGTTGGTCTACAACTCTATATATAATCTAAATTCTCATCTACCATCATTTCACTCACATGCAAACCCATTTCAACCAAATTCTCCAAACCATATCTATTGGTGTTATGTATATATATGTGTGTGTGGGGACCATCTCATCACAAACATGTCAATTTTCATTTCCCATTCACATAAATCAATCTACGTTTTCGTGTTTTACATTCCACACCCACTTATTTTAGAAGAATATATATAATTTATTTAAAAGCGTTCGTCCTTGCACCTATATGAAGAGTGAATTATTTACTTAGTGCTCGATCAATTATGATAACCAAAACTGTGTTTTTTTTTTTTTACAGCTCATTGACTTGGTTATTATTTATCACAATTATTTGTAAATTAAATTGTAATCTATAAGAGTTAGTTCACTTTTCTTAGACAACAAGTAAACATACCTGCTCCTCCCTTTCTTGCAAGAGCCTCTATGCCTTATGTTATTCCTATATGATTCTTCTTATTGAGTGTCTTATTAGCTATGCTTGTTTTAAAATAATGCAATTAATTAATAGATAAAAATAAACCATATGTAACTAAATTGTCATTTTAATAATGTTTTGGAATATACTCATCCCTCCGGCATAAGTTGGATGAATTTTTCTTTTTTAATATGCAAACTATGTCACTAATAAGAATACATGAGATACTCCAATCTATATACAAAGGTTGATCTTATTTAAGTGTCAGCAAACAACATAAAAGATTATAATACCAATATGAAAAACAGTGCCACTTTATAACACAAATTTAAAATACCTCTCTTCACCAACAATTCTCTAATAGGGAGAGGATCATGAAATCTCAAACTTACATGAGACGAATTTAAAATGTCTCTTTATTGAGTTTGATTGAAATTGAAGAATTATGAAAAAAATTTCATTGCTTAGTATTGTAAAGAAATAAGAAAGTCAAAGCTATATATATTTGCTCTAGTTTTTCCTTAGGAGATAGAGATACAACCGTTAAAAATACTTTAAGTTTGTATATGATTTTCTTCTTTTATCTTATATTGTCTTAAAGTGTTCTGAGATTTAGTCAAAATATTTATTTTGGACGGTGTGGGCGTACTAGGGGCTGAATTTCATATTGTTTTGAGAGAAATATATGCGGTATAATTTTTTTTATATAGTTTTATTATTTGATTGTCATTAAACAAGGGTCGTGGTTTTTAACTGATTTAAGAGTTTCAATGTTACATTATTATGTTTGACTGTGTTCTTTTAATTTATGTATGTCTATTTTTCTCAATATATGGTATCACATCTTTGGCTTAGTTAATGGAAATAGAATTATTAGTATGTGTTTGTGGCTGCAGCATGTTTGATCTTCCACCTTAGAAAAGAATGGTGATATTGTGAATGTACTGTTTGAAAATGTATGAGTTAGAAAAGACTTTGTACTTAAGTGGTCTTTTGTGGTTCATTTTGATCCATTGTGACTCACCTTCATCTGTTGTTATTCACTTCTCTTTTATCAGAAACTATTTGATGTAAAATTACAATATGTATACATCTGCAATGACAATGTGAAGTTTGAGATAGAGAAATTGATGGAACAACTAAATTTTGGCTTGTAGAAAATGAAAGGCAATGATGTGTAGATACCATTGGAATATATTACACAAAGTTTTGAATAATACATTGACATTGGTTAACATTGATGCAAGTTGTGTTGTGAAATAATTATGTTGATGTTTATTTACACGCTGAAATTATTGAAGTGATTTAACTTCAAGTGGAAAATTCTTGAATAATTTAGTTTCAAATAAATTTTTTTTGAGTGATTGAGCTTCAGGCGGAAATTCTTGAAGTAGTTTAACATCAAATGGAAGTTCTTTAAGTGAATTAGGTTAAAATGAAAATTCTTTTAAGTGACTTTATCTCAAGTGATGTATACTACAATAGTCATTTTAATTCAATAAATATTGTTTTTTGAAAGACAGTGTAGAGATTGTTATGTTTGATTGAATTGAAGAATCTTGAAAGTCACATGTTGCCTAATATTATTAAAGATAGAAGAGTGAGACCAATTATATATATATATATATATAGCATTATATCTAATTTTTTTTCTTTTTATACTTTTGTAAAAATTTAAAATTTTCACTCAATTTTTTTTTCTTAACAAATATTTTTTTTTAAAGTAAATAATGATTGGATGAACACGTTATTAAAGAAAAAACATGTAGAAGTTCAACTGTTTGAGTTTGGGAAATAATAGATAGTGGAGTGAACGGAGGAAACAATAGTGAACGGGGGAAAGAAAGCACAACACAAGGCTCGAGACTAAAATGAAGCTGCGATGGGACAACACGCCATCACTAAGGATAACGTTACATTATATTTTGAAAATAAAAATTATGCTATTATTATTTTGATAGAAAAACCATACTAATATTTTTAATACTGTGCTAACCCTCACAAAAAAAATTATAAGTAAAAATAGTTAAAATTTCGTTTATTAAGAAATGTATTTGACTGCGTTTAATATTTAATTTATGTAAATAAAAATCGGAAACTATGCTCTAAATTTACCTTCTATAAATAATAAATTAAATTATTGAAAAAATAAAAATTTTAATTAGATGAAAGATATTTTCATTTTAGATATTATCATTAAATAAAAGAGAAATTATTGATTTTTGTTTATATTTCATCATAGAGAGAATAACTTTTATCATAAAAAATCCTTAAACTTTAACTTAACTGTCAAATGCTGATATTGTTAGGTTAGACGTTTTGTCACAAATTCGAATTCAATACTTCATAGTTGTGTGAGTTAATTATTGTAAAATTTATCATCTATTATAAAATAAAATAAAATTATCATAATTTTTTTTAATATATTTATGGTGTAATTCACTAATTCTAAGGTGGCTGTATTTAATTAAGATTTGAAAACATTTTAAAAGATATTTCTATGACGGAAATGTCCGGAGATATGGATCAAGATTTTAATATATTTAAAATAAATTTTGAGGTATTATTATGATTGTTTGAATTTTTTAAACAAAATATAGAAGTTTAGTAGTATTCAATCAAGACATTTTACAACTTATAAAATGTATTTGTGGTATTCAAAAACTTACAAATATTAATGGATTACTTTTTAAAATGGATTTTATTAGATAATTTAGTTGGTTTTTAGTAGAAAAAAAAAGAATTCTTTGCCACATGAGATTTATATTTCTTTCATCTATTCTCATCTCTCTTTCCCTCTCTCTCATATCCCTCTCTTCTCCTCCTTCCATCTTCATGTTTATCAATTTTTTCATTATCTCTCATTAGTTCTTTAATATATTTAGATCTCTCTTCATCATCTATCTCTCTCATTTCTCCCTTGGTGATCTACTCCCTTGTTACGAGTAAATCTCTTCTTTTTCATTTCTTTTCGTTTCTACAAAAATATGTAGTTATGTTCTTACTCTCAACACGTATTTTAAATAATCATTACAAACACAATATCAAAATATTTTTTTTCCACTTTATAATATGCAAACAATATTTTTTATAGACGATAAATTAATTGTTATGTTATCTTATAAATATTAATATGACTATTAACTTTATATTATTTTACTCGTGTTATATGTATGTATATGTATTGTATGACACATTCTAACATGGACTATGGTTTACCACGGACCAGTTTTAAAAAATGTTTAAAACTTCAACGATGACGGACATCATCGCTTATAAATAAATGCTAATGATCATCTTTATTTTTATGACTGAGAAAGTGACTTAAATTATACTGGTTCAATACAAGCAAAAAAAGACAAATATGTATATTGTATTGAATTGACATTAATCAAGTCATTATGTTATTCATAAAAATGAAGAGAGTCGTGAGTTATTACTTTTAAAGAGTATTGTCGATCGTTATTATAATTTTCAAGGATTTTTAAGTATTGTTTCACTATGGATTACTTATAAAGGTGGTCAATTGTAGAACTCACTTATATTGTATATGTAATAAGCAAATAAAAATGAGTTTGTAATATTTTCAATGCATCTTTAAACCGAAATGATAATAAGGATTAATATAATTAACCTTTAGAATGTTATATATCATGATAAATTGATCGATACTAATTCTTAAAATAAAAATAGATTATTAATCTACTTTGTACATTTTAAAAACAAGTAAGAAATATGATAACAATGAAAATGTTGCATATAAAGGTAACAATCATCAAAATAAAAATAAATTTTTAATATCCATGTGCATTATTGAGGATTATGTTGATACAATAATGATGGCTAACACGATTTTAAATACGTGAAATTAAATTTTGTAGGAATAATTTAAATTAAAAACAAATAAAGAATGTGTATTTAGAATATTATTTTAAAGAGTATGTTATAGGTATTTCTCTTCAATAATTACATAAAAATTAATTAAGTCATTTAGAATCTTATAAATTTATAAAATATTTTCAATCTTTTAAAATCTAATGATAAAATAATTTAAAATTCAAATTACAAATCTTATAAATTTTTTAAAATTGACAAGACTTATTATGCAAACATTATTTTTTAAAATCATAATCAAATACATTCCCGATCTACTATTCTATTCTATCCGTAAAAGGTTAAGACAAAAATAAATTAATAACGATGGCCACTTTCGTTGGGCCAGCCCAAACCGTCCTTCGAATCAGTCTACCCTTCAATCATGATATGGACCAATTTTGAAAATTTTGACTACAACGTAAAAAAAGAAGGAAAAACACTTGTTTTATACAAGAAAAACACGTCTTTTAATAATAAAATAATAAATCGTGATCCTATAGCTCAATTCCGTTTAGCAAATAGCTATCTACTATATAACGGTCTATATATGATTCTCATAATCTTCATCATTGGTTCGGATTAATTAAGTCTAATCACTTGTGCCTAGGTCTTCAGCTAAACAAGTTTGTTTGTTTAAAGGTTACATTTCATAATTTTATGTTGTCTTTCCAAAAAGGTATATGTTGACCCTCTTCAGATTTCAAGCAGCTAAAACGCACACAATCATTGATAAGGATCACTTTCATTTGAGCCACAGCCACTTGGTCTTATCATATTAATATATTGATTCACAAGTCTTGGACAGCTTCTTTGTTAAATGAAGAATAGTTTAGTACTATTAAATAGGAGATAAACTATTCATATTTACTTGTATTTTTTTTTTATAAAAAAAATATTAGTTATTTTTTACTCATATTTTTTTTAATAATTTTATTCAAACCGCGTTAGATACCTCTAATGTAAGATTCTAACTATTTAATTTATGCTAGAGTCAATATTTGTTGAAAATTTTACTTATATTTTATTCCAAAGTAAATATTGATCTTTATCTATTTAATAATGATATCTTTTTAGAATTCTCTAATTAATTAAATAGAAATTAGCTTTATTTTAAAAGTTAAACTGACTAAAATAATAACACAGTTTTTTTAGTGATACTAAAACGAATAATATATGAGAAGAGAGTAGTTGAGAGTGCTGATAATTTAACATAGTGGACAATAAGGGTCGGTCAACGAATAATAATGCATGGTAATATAATGTAGCTGTGAAAAAGAGCTGATTTGGTTCCTCGGGCCCCTAATAAAAAACTTTAGGAATCATATAGTAGTAAATAGTAGTAGTACTTTTGGTTACGGTTGAGTAAAAAAATGAAAGCATCTGATTTAGGATTATGATTGAGTTTAATAAAGAAAAAAATAATTAAAAAAATATATAAAATTTAAAATAATAGTATAAATAATTAGGATGCAATTAGAGTATGATATACTTTTATACAGTACTTTTAACGTAATAAATTTAATAAAACTCTATGTAATTATAACAAACTTTTAACTATCTTAAATTATATCTAACTAAATCTAAATATATATAACAATATTTTTAATTTGGGAAGAATAATACAATACAAGAAAAAAGAAAATACAATGCAACTAATAAAATAAAATTATAAGAAGAAAAAATACAAACTATAATCACATCAGCTAAACAACGAAGTTGATGTAGAAAATGGTAGCGGTCGAAATACATAACTCACATCGAAGTCTTTTGCCTACTTGGGATAATTTAAAAATATTCTGATGTCTCTACGACACTCACTCCGTATATAATCAAGAATCCCAACCTTAGGTTTTCAAATGTCAAATTTGACTAACAAAAGTTAAGCACCTTAAAATGGAAGCACTAAAAGAAATGTTTAACTAACATAGGATAAAAGGTCGAAGAGAATGATAATTGTTTTACTACCATAAGTAGAAGTACAAAGAATTAAAAATGTTTAATTAAGCATATAGAAAAAGACAAAATGTTTAACTATTATAGTATAGAAACATATAAGAAAACCACTAATGACTAAAAATTAAAGAAGCATACCACCAAATTTTGGGGTGCATGATAACCTTGAATAATATGCGGTATCTTACACTATTTGAAAAGAACTCACAGTGTGTGCTTGAGCCCTAAATTAATAATACACCAAAGGATAAAAATCTTCACTGTTGGCCAATACAAAACATAAACATCTTATGAGTACTCAAATGATATTTAACTAGCCAACACAAAAAATTTCCAGTCTTGAAAATGACACAACAAACCATTTAAATTCATTTGTAAACTTGATATTCAAAATTGCAATTTTGAAAAACAACACCACTTCTTTGAATTGAAATGTTTCTCTTTTGACATTGTGCAGGATGTAGAAGAAGCTATTGAAATTTTCTCAATCAAAGAATAAAAAAAGAAATGGAAAGAAGAAGGATGATTTGAGATTGAGATTTTTTCGAATAATAATTAGGATAATCTTTTCAAGTAGAATTACATGGCTCATACACCATGCTGGGAATCATAGTTGAAGGTTGAAGTCAAGAAAAAGAGAAATAATTAAAGAAAAATATAAAACATGAAATGATAGTGTGAAAAATTATAATACAAGTAGAATATGATGAACTTTTATATTAGTACTCTTAATATAACTTAACATAACAAAACTCTACCTAACCATAACTAATTTATAACTACCTTAAATCATATATAACTATATCTAACACATTCTAAGACATATTAAAATTAGAATTATATCACTCATTCCAAAAAAATTAAGCTTACAACATATTTTAAATAACTTAATTGAGAATCAATATAGTGTGTGATATAAATAATAGTAAATATATGAGTTTTGAAAAAAGCTCTAAGATGTTTAATCTTAAAAGATGTTAACTTTTTAAAACGTAAATCACATTTTCAAAAGTAGCACATATGTGTCAATTAAATTAAATCAAACAGAAAGAAACATCTATATTTATTAATGTTTTACTTTTATCGAATAAATTATAAAAATAAAAAAAAAATAATAGCGCGTACGGGCAATGCAATACAGCGGACGGATCAGAACGTGCAGTTTTGACTCCTGTTACCTGGTTTGCTTATATTATTAGAACCAATTATTAGTTCTCTTAAATTATTTCATTACTACATTTTGGGGCGGTTCACGTGCTACTGAATTATTAACCATAGAGTTTTTTTTTTCATTTGATTTTGAGTCCCGTGGAAATAGACCACTTACTGTTTACTTGTAGCACTACTTGATTAAGTAAAAATAATTCTTTATTTTTTAATTTGTTTTGAAAAAGTTAATAATAATTCGTGTTTGTTTGTGCCTCTCACTTTCTACAAGTGACAGCTAGTTTAGCATTAGCTAGCTCACCATCAGGCTGTTTCATCCTTACAAATTCACCAATTCCGTGTTACAAAACTCACAATACTGTTGTGCATTTCTACCACTTAACTTCTCACGATAAATAATCAATTTGTAAAACAAATAGTCTAAAATAAATAATATTTTTAATTTTTAATATCATTTTTTTAATTGTGTCATTAAATAAATACGACCTAATTTATTTTTAATGTAATATCTTCAATTGTGTATTTATAATATTAATAATGTATTAATATTTATTAAAGATAGTTTGATAAAAGTAATAATATCTTCTTTTAATTTATGCATTTTTTTTAATATGTGTAATATGATTAAATGAGTCGATTATTATAAAATATAGAGAGTATTGTTTAGTTAAAAATATTTGCATCCACACTTAGTGAGTGGATTTGAAGAATTTTTTTGTGTCGAATTTTATAATTTTCAATAAAAAATTAAATATAATATTTAATTATAATTTTTAATTGTAAATTAAGTACAACCAAAAATTACAAACACAACAATAAGGAGTGAACATTAGACTAAGATAAAGCTAATAATATACTACATTATAAATATTTTCTTAAACCGACCATTAAGTTAAAAAGTTAATATCATATAAATTATATTTATAAATTTTAACATTAATTTATAATTATTTTTTATGTAAATAAGATGTATCAAAATTTAAATCAATAATTTAAATGTATAATATAATGTTAACTTTAACCTATTCAAAAAATATAAAAAAAAATATTATAAATTCATATTAAAATTTGTAAATATAATCTATATATTATAGTAATTTTCAACTAAAAAGTTAATTTAAAAATTATATATACATGAGTTATTAAATGTTGTAACAATTAGTGTTGAGCACATGACATATGAAGTCAGATATTCTATTTGGTGAAGTCATGTATTCTGTTAGTGCTGAAGCTGGCACTTAGTTGGTTAAGCTAACTAACTGTTTTTCCTTTACCCACTTCACTCTTTCTATTGTTGTATACAAGCTGATGTGATTCATCTGGGAAATTAAGGGGACTGTGTAGATTTTCATAGTACTGGGTGAGAGAACTAGGATCAAATATGGGTGCAAATATAAACAAAACAAAAGTAATATACTCTTCTCTAGTCACAAATATAAAAAAAATCAGAATTAAATTTAAAATTTAGACTAGAAATATTTTAACTCTTGTTTGTATATATTTATTATCAGAAGTAGTATAGTGGCTACGGTTATTAATTATCTCGCTTACTTTGTAAATTTCATTTAATTAGACGTTCTTCATGAATCTAGAGGCATCGATCACTTTAAATTTTTGAAATATATCTATTAGCGTTAATTATAATTAATGATGTTCTTATAAGAGAAAATTTGAGATGATGAGTTAATTATTCTGTTTAATAATCTACATTAAATTTTAACAATTCAACGGTGAAAATATGAATTCGTATTGTATAAATTAATTTTTAAAAATTTCATAAAATTTAAGAAGTACTAGTATTTGGTCCTTCGTCAAATCAAATAACTTTGAGTGTATTTATTCTCTATTGATCGTCTACTTTATCATCAATAATTGAGATTATTGAGTATCAATTAAAGGTTAAAACATTAGTTTATTATAGATAAGTGGATATGTTTATATAATTAAAACAGAGTTGTTTTATATCGACTATTATCTCGCTGAGCTTGTATAACATATATATATATATATATATATATATATATATATATTATTTCATTTTTATCATTATTATTTTAATTAAAAATTGTTTACCTCAAAATTTAATTCTTAATAAAATATATTAAAAACAAATGTTAACAAATACTTCAAAGTATAGTTGTTAAGAATATAAATATAAAATTATTTTTTCTGAAAGTTGCACATTCAAATATTTTAAATTGAAAATTTTACTTTTATCTTTAAAAGTTTCTAATTCATTAACAAGTGACACTTGTTAGTAAGATTTTATTTTATTTTTATAAATTCTTTTAAGTTGTCAATCAATTACAATTGTTATATCAATAAAAATAGTTGACTTTTTTAATAACTGTTTATAAAATTATTCACATGAGCAATTATGATTTGTCTTGTCGATTGTGTATAATTTTTTATCATGTCCAAAAATAAAATTTTAAAATTATTTATTTTTCTTTCTTTGAAATGCATGTATGTAGGTTATTGAAGATTAAGTCTCCAATATATCATTTTCATGATGACATATGTATTAGTGATACTAGTAGTACTTTTGAAAGGCAAAATGCGAATTCGTATAAAAGATATTGAAGCAACTGTGAGAAATTAATATGTCCACCGTTCAATATGTGTATGACGATCATCTAAAATGCATTAAGAAATAACCAAATTAACCTTATTCGAGGTTTTTGTGTGATGCGTGCCACAATAGAAATGAATCTCGTGTAATAATATTTTTTAACTAATAAAACTTTTAAGATGATTTTTATGGTATAGGTCCAAAATCAATATTATACATGAAAGATGAATCTTTGAATCAATAGCTAAACGAGGTTTGATATATATTATGCTATTAATATTTGATTTTGATGTCATTGAATGAGAAACGATATTTAATATGAAGAATTGTTTAAAAAAGAGAAGAATAAAGTAAGAAATTCAACCAATTAAATTTTGGTTGATTATACGTAAGACAATGAACGGTTATTATTTCGGTTACACTAAAAAGTTTTATAGTGTTGTCCGTTGGATAATCTGAGTATAGTTTATAAAGTATTTCTATAATTTTTAATTTATTAATTGTTTTTTATAAATAACAAAATTGTGATGTTTCATAACATAGTCAAAATGAACAACACTTTAAAGATATCATGTCGTAGACTTAGGTCGAAACAATCGAAAAAGAAGACAGAGTACTGCGACTTGAAATGGGAATAATTATTTTGAAGAATTATATACTATAATTTACCACCTCATTTTTTATATATATATATATATATATATATATATATATATATATATATATATATATATATATATATATATGTGTGTGTGTGTGATTGAATCAATTTTTTTCTAATTTAATTAAAATGAATGGAAGGATATGAGAGCCGTTGGATATGAAGAAATAGAAGATTACGAGAGTGATAGAGACATGTGAGATAGAAGAAGGGACGCAGGTGCATGTGGTGTGAGTGACGCAGCGTGTATACCTTTTCCATTCTCTCTCGGGTACATTGTCGATTGCTTCATCTCATAAAAATCCGGAAGAGAAGAAACCCATCTTAATTATAGAGACGGTCAGAGAAAAATAATACCAGCGTGTTTTCCGGTGTAAGGACGAATAAGCAATACCCACTCACTCGACACGTGTATCAATCCTATCCCTTTAATAGTCAAACAACAACAGTCATCATTCATCCAACGGCCAATATTTACTCAAACTATGAGAGATCACTGTAGCGTGACAGATTTTCATGTTCCCCTACGCACACACACATTCTCTCTCAAACACTGTGAGTTCGAATCTCAGCAACATAGTAACTAGCCAGTCTGTAATCTTCTCATTGTTGTGCAGTAGAGAGAGAGAGAGATGGGTTCAATTGTTGTGACCGTAATTCATAAATGGTTTTCAACAGTAGAGTGGATGGGTGCAGTTATCATGGCGGCGTAGCAGAGGCTCTAATTCCGTGCCATAATTGCGCCGAGGGATTCAATTCAATTGAACCATACACAATTAACCAACTTCAACTCAATTCTACTAACATTAATTTTAATTTTCTTTTACTTTTTTTCTGATTATTAATTAATTAATTGATAAATAGTTTTTCCCCTCAAAAGCTGCAATAGAAAATAAATAAAATAAAAATCCAATTAACCTGATCAAAAAATGCCCCCACACGAACTCACTACAGTGACAAAGTGAGTGAGAGTCAAAAAAAAAAATCCAATTAAAAAAAAGAAGAGAGAACGAGTGGGTGAAAATTAATAAGCAAACCTAAAACTAAACCACTTACTTAATTTGCACTTGAAACCAAAGAAAATTACGGTTATAGTATGTGATCACACAAAACACACATAACCTCTCTCTCCAAAAACTAATTTAAGATTCTGGAAGCTTCTTTTTTCTTTTTTTTTTTTTGATATGGATGTTATTGTTATAACAACTATAACTATAACTGAATTGGAAATCGTTTCAGCTTTCAGTTACAAAACATGGCAGGGTTTTTCTCTCTAAGTAGCGGAAGAGGCAAAGAAGAAGTAAGAGAAGAAGAAGAAAATAATAATAACAACAATAACAATCTTTTCAGAAACGAAGAGATCTACAACAAAGGATTTGAAATATGGCCACAACAACAACACTCCTCTTTTCACCATCAACATCACCAAAACCTTAACAACTTTTACACCTTTGGTGTTGGTAGTAGTAGCACTACTAATCGACGAAACGACAGCAACAACAACATAAACGACGACGTCGTTTCCGTTTCATTCTCTGATGAATCAACGAGATTTGGATTAACAGTGATGAGACCTGGTGTTGGTTTAAGTGGTGGTGGAATGAATTGTCAAGATTGTGGTAACCAAGCGAAGAAGGATTGTCCACATCTTAGATGCAGAACTTGTTGTAAGAGTAGAGGGTTTCAATGTTCAACTCATGTTAAAAGTACTTGGGTTCCAGCTGCTAAACGCCGTGAACGACAACAACAACTCACTTCGTTGCAACAACAAAATCAACAACAGCAACAGTTTCATTCCTCTAGACGACAAAGAGAAACTCAAACTGCTGCCGTTTCTGCTTCTCTTGCTTCTACTCCACTGCCTATCACTACCACAGGTATTTATATAAAAAATTAATAACAACTCTTAAGTTTACAAAATTAAATTAAAATAAAGACTCTTTGAATTTTAGTCTATAGTCTTTCATATTGTTAATTTCTTTATGAAATGGTTAATATATAGCTAGGTCAGTCACGAATTTTCAAACTATATAGCTTGATCTCTATAATAAATAGGATACCTAATTAACTGGTCTATTCTATATCCATTCTTTTCACACACTCTAAAATGAAATTTCACTCTATCACCTTCCCTTTTTTATTTATTTTTTTATTGTTTTTCTCTCTCTCTCTCTATCTCTTTCTTCTTTGCGTGAAGGATGAAATTGTTAGGTAAGTGGAACTTTCGTGAAATTATTTATGAAAAGGATCGATATATAGAAGAAATTGAGGTATTTCTATGATTAATTTTATATATAATGCATAGATTAACGGTTTTGAATTTTTTTATTTGAAAATTAGGGTTAGAAGTGGGGAATTTTCCACCGGAGTTAAATTCTCCAGCGGTGTTTCGGTGTGTGAAAGTGAGTGCAATGGATGCACAAGATGAACGTTACGCTTATCAAACAGCTGTTAACATAGGAGGACGTGTTTTCAAAGGAATTTTGTATGATCAAGGTCTTGAAGGTAATTACACTAGTGCACATGGTGGTGGTGCTGGTGAAGGTTCTTCCGGTGGTGGTGATGGACAACAACAAAATCTGTTAACAACCGCTACAACAAGTGTTAACAATCCATTTGAGTATTCATCACTCTATCCAGCTCCGCTTAATGCTTTCATGGCTGGTACGCAATTTTTCCCACCTCCAAGATCTTAAAGACGTGAGAATCTTTAATCTCTCTATCAAATCAATCTATCTATGTATTTCAATAATAATGTTATTTTTTTATGCTTCTTGTTAGTAATTTCTTGTTGTTGAGTAGTAGTATTAATTATATGTTGATGTTAATTTACATTATTATTATTATTATTATTATTATTATTATTATTATTATGATCTGCTCTGAATTATGAAATACTACAATTTAGCTATACTATAGCTAGAGAGACTAGTTAAGTGTTTTACAAATGATTACCACGATGATGATTCAGTTCAGGATGCACGAAATTATAGGTTGCTGGAATGTTTAATTTGTTTTGTCCTAATCTATCTATCTCACTTCAGATTTTCGTGTCATTTTGTTACTATGGAAATATTTAAATTTTTTTTAAATTTAATTAACAAATATCGATATTTGGTAAGTTAATCATCTTATTTTATGATCAAATTCAAGATTTTATTGAATTTTTTAATTATTAATTCAACAAAATGAATAAATGTAATTTAAAATTTAGATTAATTATATCAAGGTTTATAAATTTACTTTCATATATATATTTAAAACTAGATTTCCGTTTACTGACCTAAATATGTATAGTATTTTTAAATATTTTGAATTTGATTTTAACTTTGATTACGCGGCGCAGACAGCATTTGGATGTGTGCAATTTATATATAAATATATAAATTATGTTTGTTTATAGCATTATATAGTATGTATCTTTTTCTGAGATTATAAAATTAAAATTGTGTAGTAGTGAGTGAGTGAGTGAGGGTAACTTTGTTTGTAGTTGGTGCTCAACTCGAAGCCACTTTTTCCCGATTATCTGTTCCCTTTGCCGCATCAAAATAGAACGAAATAGGTTTCGTGTTTGGTTCAACATAGATTTTTCAAAAGCAATTTTTTTTCAATCTTTTGCAAGATTTCTGGGGATATGGAACAGAGTTGCTATGCTTTCTTTTTCTTTTACTTTTCTTTTAATTTAATTTAGTTTCTCTCCCATGCATTATTCCTTCTTATCGATCAATATCTATTCAATCTGCATAGTATATAGTATATAATTGCGTATAAATGGTGAATTAGAAGTAGCATTTACACCAACTACTTCTCTGAAACACCATAAAAATAAGGCACCTTAATAGACATTCATAATCCGTGGATGTCTACTTCGAAATGCTAGAGATAGAAAAGCATTGCTTCTTTGGCTCTTAAATGTATAAATGCTAGGTTCTCAAAGTATGTGCATGTGAATTTGCATACAAGTGGTTACTGCCACTCAATGATATAGGTCGAGGTACATATGATATGATATAGGGTTAATCATACACTTTCATAGCTAGACTTCTGGTTTTAGTTCATAAGGAAGAATCACAAACTTTAAAGAAAATTTCCTTTGTTTTGTAATTAAACTGACCATAACATGTGCTTCACAACGCAACCTTACCCTTCTTCTGATTGAGACATATACATACATATAGCAGTCTCTTTCTCTTCATCATCCATTTTTTTTTTTTGCTCTTTTATTTATTTTTATATAATAACAATAATAATTGTAACACCCTCCTTAAATTTCCATGCCTTTTCTATCCTCTTAAAATTACCATTTTATTGATTTCTTTTTCAAGTACTGATCAATGTGATCTTATTTATATAGAATTATAGCAGAAGGTTTGTTGCTTTATATATTGTCCCTTAATTATTTTGTATCTAGGAAATGAAATATTAAATGTTGTTCTTCTTCTAATTATTAAGATTCATGAAATCTTCATAAATATATTTAAATTAGGATTAAAGTTGGCTCAATTTTATGGTGGCGTGTGAGTAGTAGTCTGAAAATAGCAGTGAACGCATCCGCTAAGGTGCAAACTCAGTAAGATAAATGCAGTTGCATGGAATACACAATCATTATTGCTCATATATAATTGAACACATTATTCTATCAAAAAAAAATTGACTTTTATTTTTTATTTATTTTGTGAACACTTTAATCCAAGTTGATAGAAATTTAAAAGAACATGGAGTATATAAATAAGCTTTTAGACTAATTATATGTTACTTCTTGAAATTGAAAATAACATAGTACTAATCTAGCTAGTTGTTGAGAAAGTTAAGATGCAACAAATATGGTGTCATATTGTGGACTACATCACTTGCATGATGTGGTCGCAATATTTGGGTCGGATTTACGGTGTGATTGTAAATCTCGGTGAAAATCATGTCACAAGAATGAAGTGGATGCTACCACTGCATTGTACTACATTAGGCTATAATCAATTATGTAGTGATTACCAAACTTATATTTCTATCTTTTTCTTACGAGATAATTATGTTTTATGTTATTTGTCTTTGTATGATAAATTTAGATAATATTTTAAATGATTAAGGATGTATTAATTGAAGTGATAATGGTTGATAATAACATAATATGAGATTTTAAAGAATAAATAAGAGATATGTGAATTATAATATAAATAATAAATTATGAGAATTTGATGCTGATAAAAAATAAATTCACACTAGGACTAGGACTATCACAATATTCATTGCAATAGCTGCAACTGCATATCAATTGTAATAGAATTTAAAATCATGGCTATAAGTATATGCTGGTCATGTTTCAACCGAGTCGCTATTAAATGGTGGGATATATGTGAAATTACTAGTGCTAGTATTTGTTTTTGAAAGCTTAATTGTGTGATCACAATAAACATTATCATGACATGGCGTGGTAGTTGATTAGCAAATAAAAAATAGCACATCAAAAGTTCACTTTTATTAGGAATTTTTTTTAATGATTAATACTACTATTTATCAAAGAAATTATTCTTCTAACACACTAGCTAGGGTTTTTCTTATAAATAGGAGCCTCTTATGGCTAGATAAGACTTATGTCTAATCAAATAACCAGTCATACAATTGTATATTCCTTTCTTTATCTGGTGCTCAAATCCCGTGTTCCAAAAATATAGTTCCATGCTAGCGACGTTTTATTCCCTAAATTATGGGTGCACACAATTCAAGACTTTATTTGGGATGTCCAAAATATAATAATCTGCATAATATACGTGTTGTTTTGTAAGTGTTATTTTAGGTACAACAAGTGATCAATTTGTTTAAATCATATTTATTTAAAAAATTGAAAGAAAAAAAATTTGAAGACATAAATTAACCCACTCGAGATCAAAAAGAAGAAAATTAATATAAAAAAAATTCTTCAAATCATATAGGTTTGCCAACTGTAGATAGAAATTATATAATATAGATTTTTTGCTTAAATTTTGTTTTTTTTACCTTAGAAATTATTAATGTAATTTTTTTTTTCACTGACACTAGAATGATTCTGTAGGCTTATAGTTGTTGCCGTCTCTTCATTCTTACAACTTGTTTTGCTGATATTTCTATCTTTAAATTTTTTTTTCAATATGACCAAGTAACAATTTCTTCAAGTAGAAATCTTGAGATGTAGTTTATCGTCAATGACAATAATTTATTTGTTTAATTAATATCAATTAGTAGTTTGCTCAATTGATTTGTTATCTACTTGTATATTAATCGTTTATAATAAGTTGATCAGCTATTTTCTCATAAATGGGATTAACTCGTGAATGAATGATCAACAATGATATACTACTTTGAATTCAATATAGACAAGAAATATATATATATATATATATATATATATATATATAGTTTTAGTTTTTAATTTGATACATTAACTGTTTAAATATTATTTTTATTTATATTTTATTATAGAGAGAATATTATATAACAATTTTTTTATTTTATTAAAATTAAAATTAAACTTAAATTTTATTTATTTATTTGACTAAATTCTAAATTTCGAATATAATTATTCATGATGTACACATGCAATTTATATATATATATATATATATATATATATATATATATATATATATATATATATATATATATATATATATATATATATATATATATATATATATATATATATATATATATATATATATATAATCAAAGATTGAACGTCTAAATATTTGTCAAATGTACGTGCCACATCATATTGGTGCATTAACAATGATGTTTTGGAATCATATAATATAATGTGATTTTTAATTATTAAAACCACTTTTTGTCACACAAAAATATATATGAAAGAATTTGTTTGAATGTTTGCTTTGCTGTCTTGGAGTTGAATTATTTGTTGGCATGTGTCCTACCATTTGTGAACATGAAATTGACTTCCTTCATGCCAAATTTAATGTACTGGCAAAATATTGATTTCGGGCAGTTAATTATGCGGCAATGACAGGAAATGTTATTATTTATAGGTCCTAAGATTGCGCTTGCTAGTAGTAATATTTAATTGGGTCAAAAATAAAACAGTAACATTAAACTAAACATAATTTATTTACTAGATATTAACTTCAATTTTGGTTTTTAACAATCATAGTTGAATATGTTCATCTATTGGAGAAATATTTGATACTTAAATATCCGTTTCTACGGTTTTGTATTTTTCTGCACTTAATTTTGTTTTCGCATTTTGACGCTAATTTTTTTCCAATAAAATAATTAATTAAATAAATATCACAACAAATTAAGACAAAGTTGAAAAGTTGTATTATTTAAATACAACATGATTATATTTACTCAAACTAATTAGGTCAGAACTATAGGTAATTGTTCTCTATGAATATTAATTAATTAATGTCGTAAAAAAAGGGTTCTTCATATTTCAGTGCAATGTATTTGTTAATTAATATCACATATATAGGGATGAATAGGTAAAAGGTATGAGATTCTATGAGCAAGAGAACTCAGAGAAACTAGGGTTTTGATAAGATGGTCACAAGCTAGGTAGGGTTTGTGCAAAGAATAGAAGGGAATATAGGTGTTAGAGCAATGTATGCCAGCAAGCTTTTTTTTCCTCTGCTTGTTACCTGCTCAGCTACACAGTGGTCCAAAAAAAGCCAAGCCAGTCACAGGACTTGTTACTGCAGCTAGCTATACAAGATGCATGTGAGTTGGAGAAATGAGAGAGACATAAGTGTATTCATTCTCATAAAATAATAATAATACTATACCTATATATACAGCTTTTAATTTGAATCCACATGTATTAATATAATTTAATTAATTAACCTCACAATTAAGATGTAAGATAGACTGCTAGGAAGAAACCCTAAACCAAATTAAAAATAAACAGCGAACATTGAGTGAGTAATAAAAATAGGTTTACCAAACCTATTCAGACTATATTTTAAATCTATATCTCAATGTATTTGGAGCATTTTAATGAAAATAAATGGCATTTTTAAAGCACCTCGTGCTATTTCACCCAAAAAATTATAATCGTTTCTTACGTAATCTAAAATAATATTTTGATATTTAATAATCTATATTTTTTTAAAAAAAAATAGACATTATTTTGTGTTTGTTTCACATATTAAAAATGATTAGTTTTAAAATTAATTATAAAAAATAATCTTTTTAGAAGATACTAACCAGTTTATTTATAATGATTTTTCACTTGTTTTTTAGAAACTCTAACAGATAAAAAAAAATTAAAAGTGATTAATTTTTTTTTAAAAAAGTTACTTTTTATGGAAAAGCTATATCAAACGATTATACAACATGACTAGTTTTTTAAAATTTAATCTTTACCATCAAGTCGTACATATGAATTATAACTTTTATATATATATATATATATAGTTGAAACTAACAATTTAGTTCAGTTATCTTTTAAGAATCTTTATTCAGCGAGTAATTTTGGTAGCAAATATTTAATTTGGTATAAAGGAGAATTTTGAAGTTGTGGGAAGATGCAGCGGTCATTTGATACGTGATTATTTCAGTAAACAATTTTAACTAATTCACTTATGATAAGTTAGTTATAGTTAATCTAATGTTCTAGAATGTTATATTGAGTTAAAATTGCATTTGTTGCTAGCGTGTGGCTTTTTCAACTGTGATTGATACATGAGTATAAAAATATTTCGATTGTAAAGTTCTTAATCTTTTTATATTCATAGGGAATTAATTTGTTATTTTTATCATAATGTACGTCTCAAGTAATTGAGATTAAATATGTATATCTTAGTATTATTATTTCTTTATTTATAAGAAAGGGGGGTTTGAATTATAAATTCGCCCTTTTAAAATTCCTGTTAAAAACTTAAGAAAATAACTCAAGATTGATTTTGGTTGTGAAAAACAGAAAACAGATAACGTTCTTGGTTTTCACTAGAAAACAGAGAACGTTCTTGGTTAGTTAAAATCAATAGTTCAGTTTATCTATTTAACTTGATAATTAACAGACTGAAAGTAAATAGAGATAAGGGAAGAGATATCACACACAGATATATCCTGGTTCACCCAACCCGGGCTACGTCCAGTCCTCACAATGGTGAGATTTTCCACTAAGTGTTTAAAACAAGAACCTTCTTGATTTTACAGCACCTAGCTTAGATCAACCTTGATCTTTGTTACAAACTTTAATCTAATTCCACCGAGAAAGAGATTAATCAAATCACCTACCAACCTTGATAGTGATTTCATACAATCTACCCCAAACTATACTTAACTCTTATAGTTTGAGTTTTACAATAATGATGAGATTGTTTAGAATCTGAGATGTCTCAACTCTTGTTTGAGATTCGATTCTTTACAAAGAATTTAGTATAAATGTATCAGAGTAAAAAGAATTTAATCATACTGATTCTTCTAAGTGATGAGAGATTTTCAAGTATGTAGATGTATGTGAGTGATGTTTTTCTTTGTACTTGAAGCTGTATTTCTTCCTGAGCTTTTTCCTTCCTTTTATAGGCGTGAGAGCATTTAATGATGGTCAAATAGAGCCGTTGGTAGTGCTTTTGTCAGGCTAGACCAAATGCATTATTTCTGAATAAAAATAATCCAACTTTTGACTATTTTTATTTTCTGTTCAGACTAAGCTGTGTGTTGCATTTTGGATCAAATTTTCTTGAGTGATTACTGATCCTTTAACACTTCTGATAACTGATAATATTGTAGGCTTGAACTGGAGCTTTTGAATCACTCAAAACAGATCAAAAACGATCACAAAGCTTGTTGCAGAAAAACTGTAGTTGCTGGAGATTGATGATCAATCTGGAGCTTTAGCTTTTGGGTTTCCTAGAGATTGATAATCAATCTGGACTGATTTATGAAGCTGTCTTGTGCATTGTATATTGTTAAGATTGTTTATCAATCTTGACAGCAGAACTGGAGTTTTGATTATGTCAAAACAGCTTGGAGAATGATGATGAACTTCTGCAGAATGTTAATGAAAATTCTGGAGATTGATAATCAATCTGGAGTCCTAGTATTTGAACTTTCTGGAGATTGATAATTAATCTGGAGGTTTAGTTTTGATCATTCTGGACGTCTTCCTGATCTTTTCTTGGATCTGTTTTGATGTAAACATACTTCAAGATCGTTCAACGTTCTTAGCAGTCAAGCTGGAGAATGATGTTCAGTATGATGGAGAATGATTGTATCATTCTGGACTAATGGTACACTGTTGGAGAATGATGTTAAACATGCTGGAGATTTGATTGTTAACATGCTGGAGATTGATGTTTGTTCATTCTGAAGATAGTTGTTAATCATGCTGGAGAATGATAATCATTCTGGAGATTGATGATCATTTCTGGAGACTAATGATCATTCCTAGAGACTGATGATCATTCTTGATAGAAGATCATTCTGGAGACTGTTCTGATCATTCTGGACATTCTGATGTCCAAGAACAGACTTGATTCTTCCTCTGAATGTATTTTCTGGAGGTATCCTCTGAATGTATTTTCTGGGGATATCCTCTGATATCGTTTTCTGGAGATATCCTCTAGTATCCTTTGTTGAGGTATCCTCTGGTATTCTCTAGTTGAGGTATCCTCTGATATCCTCTGGTTGAAGTATCCTCTGATATCCTCTGGTTGAGGTATCCTCTGATATCTCTGGTTGAGGTGTCCTCTAATATCATCTGGTTGAGGTATCCTCTGATGGCAGCTTGGTGAGGTATCCTCTGATTTCAGCTTCGTAAGGTATCCTCTGATGACAGCTTCGTGAGGTATCCTCTGATGTCATTGGATAACATCTGCTGTTTTTTCAGATTGTGTCAAGAGTGTTCTTTATGCTGATTTCTTGGCTTTCCTTGAATCATTAACATGCTGTTAATTCTGGATATTCTGGAGACTGTTCAGTCTTGCTTTGGCAGCTTGATTCATGGCCTTTTTTCTTTGCAATTAGAATGGTTCCTTTTGATTTTAATTGATCACATATGTTCCTTGTCATGTACTATCAGTACTGATGTAAATTCCAGATGCAATAACTTTAATTAGGTGGTGAAGAAAGTTTGGTCTTTATGCAATAACTTAATCATTTAATTTAAAAGGTTTGTTGTCATTAAAACATATATCAAAAAGGTTTTTTCCTCAACACATAAGACTTCTACCGGAAAACTTAGAAAAAGTTTTTCGAAAAAAACGCGTACATTTAACTCTACCGGAAAACTTGCTAGAAAATTTTCCGGTAGTTACCGAAAAACTTGAGAGGAAGTTTTCTGAAAAAGATGCGTACATTTAACATTATCGGAAAACTTGCCATGAAGTTTTCCGGTAGTTTTTTTTCTCTTTTTTCAAATTTTTTTCAATTTTTTTTATTTCTTTTTAAATTTTGATAGATATAGATAATCGACTAGTAACTACCGAAAAACTTGCCAGGAAGTTTTCTGTTATAAGTTTTCTGTACCAGAAAACTCTTATGTACGAAAAATCTTGTTTTTTTGTGATCCGAAAATCTTTAGAAGGTAAAAAAAAAAGTAAATTTTAATTTAATAAAATAATAAATAAAAAATGAAGGATAATTTTGGCATTTTGAAAAATTTGTGGGGGTATAAGTATAATTGTAGGATATGGGGTAAAACTTTCCAGACTTAGACTTCAAATTTTCAAAACAATCAAAATCTATTTAATGATAATTTGACATGACCCAACCTATTTCCACGTTTACGCCTATGACACTATTTAAGGTAGAGATATGGCGGATTTTTCAAGTTCAATATAAACATAAGTTGTATATATGATTTTTGAAATGGGTAATAAACATTTATATATTATTTATTGATTTTTGAAAAGAAAGACTAGGTTTGATATAAATTGAATACAAAATATACAAAAATTTAACATTGCAAAATAATAATTGATTATATTTGAAATAGAAAAAAATAAATAAAAATTAACAAATAATATATAATAATATACAAATAAAAAGTAAATTAATATTAAAATTTATATAGGCGGTTTTCATATAATAACATCCAAAGATATTTATTAATATTTGATTTTGTGTAATTTTCGATGATTTTATATCGGTTTAGGTATGAATATGAACACTTCTTCTTCTGATCTTGATTATGGATCTATGGAGAACCATTTTGTCATCAAGATTATTGGGGAAGTCGCCTATATTCTTCTTGCCAACTAAAATTTTGGTTACTTCAAACAGAAGACTTATAGGGGTTCCTCTGTCAATAATTTGGATGTTGTCATTGGATTCAAAATCATTTGTCAAAGATGTAGCAATGAGATTGCAAGAGAGCAATTTATCAGTTTTTGAGCTGGGAACATGGAGCTAGTATGCTATAATTTAAAGAAATTAGGTGAATGTTCATCCGTTCCTTGTTTTTTGTTTCTCAGCCTCTAAATACATTACTGGAAATTAAGATCCGATAATGTATTTTACACTATCAAAAACTAATATCTTATAAAAAGCAAAAAAAATAGAATATTTAACGAGCATTCACCAAAAAATAAATAAAAGAACTTGTTCATTGATTTGTGTTTGATTCAGGTAAGTCTTTTGCATATAACCTCAATTTTATTTTTTGTGAGAAAAAAGTGTCGTAGCTTTTACAAAATCATTATAGTCCACTATAATTCTAGCAAATCCATTGTCTATTGTAATACCAAATAAACACTCAAATTTAAAGTGTAGTAGTCTATGAATATATGGTATTTACCGTCATAGAGAGGTACATCTATGTTTTCATGTGGTCCTAGTAAATAATGTTTCTTTATACACGTATCAAATAATATGTGGTTGTTTGGTTTGAGTTCAACATGGTATGTGATTTTTATATCTTGTATTCCTTGTTATATGATAGGGTCTGTTTTTTTATTTTTTTATTTTACTTGTACTTTAAGGATAATTATAAAGTCAATTACTAAGTTTGAACTTTGAAGTGACAGAAAACAGAGTCTGAACTTTGGTCAGCTACTAATTTGATCCCTTTTATACACAACGAAACTTGTGCAAGAAAGGATGAAGGAGAGAAAGAACAGAGAAAAACAATGTGGAAGAAAGGGATTTTTTCATTGATACCATATTATTTGTAGATTTTAACTACCATTAACTATCCATCCACTATTAGTAATTTAGTACCCGTCGATTGTATATTCAGTTTGTGAACAAGGTACTAGGTAGCTTGATGAATTGATTGTCTGTTTAAACCTTAAATAATCAACAGATAATATTTGGCATTAATGTCTCTACCTAAAGTAAAAGGCCTGCCGTTTAAAAGGAAAAGACCATGATCTCCAACCATTGACTGATCTAATCAGTAACTGCAGTTTGAAGTGTGTTGCAGTCACTGTTGTACAGAAAACATGAACTATAAATCACATACAGCTATGTTTTATTAAGTACCTCTGATACAGAACTTCAAAACAGTTTCCAGATAACTTAAAGCTGGTAAAATCTCTTTTCAGGTAACTTTTACTTTCTAGATCCATTGGCATTTACTATAATCATATTCCATTAATTATTAGTATGAACATCTCTTATAACTACTAGCACTACTGAGGTCGTCTGAGCGCACATTTTTCTTAGTAGAAAACGTCATTACTCTAACATGACAGACTAAGGGCAGAGTAAGTTCGACCTTTCCAAAGTCCAAGTCGCATGAAATTAATATTCCTGTACAAATTCAAAGGTTAAGCCACAAGAAGATAAACATTTATGTAATATACTTGTTTAGTCATTCTGCACATAAGAACTGACGTTGAGAGTGTGAGAAGCACCACTCTTATCCCAGTCACACTAAACTGATATTTTGCATATCCTCCATAAA
This sequence comes from Cicer cuneatum, assembly GCA_037974295.1. Taxonomy (NCBI): domain Eukaryota; kingdom Viridiplantae; phylum Streptophyta; class Magnoliopsida; order Fabales; family Fabaceae; genus Cicer; species Cicer cuneatum. The sequence continues at coordinate 79,354,777 of JBBPBO010000001.1, read as the reverse complement.
CCATTAGAATATAATAAAGTTTATACTTATGATATTCTAATTCATGTACCTACCATGTTGCCATGGCTACGGATAAACAACACTTGAGTAACAAGCACACATAATTACCAACTACATAAATAACATGATTGTGGCAGTTTTCTGATCCTATATGGAGATAGTTTTGCCAGAACCAGAAGCTAAATTCACAACTTCGTGATTATATATTTACAGAAATTGAACTAGAATAGTGTTACATAAGATGAGACTACAGAATCAGCATCTCTGTATTTTTAATTGTTTGATGCATGAACTGCAGCTACAGTTGAGACCATTGAATCCACTCCACATATATTTCGACCTCTGCAGATCTTGTAATATCCTTCCTCACCCCAATTCTGTCCCCATGAATTCTTTATGATCCAGTAAGGCTTTTCCTTCAATCGGATGGGAGCAAAACCATTACCAAAACCAACTAGAAGAACCCCATGATCCAAACGCGATTTTGCACAGATGTATGGGCATGAGACGCCACTCATATATGTTTGCATCCAAGCTGCATTGATAGCAACTGCAAAAAGCAAATCTTAAGTCAGTATTTCTAAAATTTGCCATTCATTCTGTATCTTTAAAAAAAGAGATGATCAAACAGATATATCCATAATTGATTTGTGAAGTGTTAAGGATACAAGTAGGTGAGGGAACCAATTCTTTTTGCGTACGGAAGAGAATTAGGTACCTGCAAGAGGGCCATTCTTTACTAGATTGGCAGCAATTTGGTCTTCATCAACAGAAACAACACTGAAATTAGATACGGAAGCAGCAATCTTGCTTTTGTCAAATTTGCAGGAGCCATCTCTTCCTGTGTAAGAATAGTCCTGTTCTCGCACTACTCCCCCAGACTGGAGTAGGTATTCAAATGCATTGTTCATCAATCCCCCATTACAGCCCGAGTCACACGAATTATATTCCTCTGGATCACACTGTGAGATTTATAGCCATTAATTCATCATTATGTATATCATGGTGGTGGAATTGAACACTTTACTGTCTTGTAAAAAAATTGGACAACATATAGGAATACAGGAAGCTGGACACAGATAAAATTTGAAGGCACAACAATGTTACATTACTATAAAATTAACAAAAAAATCAAAACAAACATAAACCAACACCCTACAAATTAGCATAATTAACTGTAGATACAAATGCAGAAGTTGATAGAGATGTTTCCATGACATAATTTTCTGATCCAACATATCACGTCATAGTAGCATTATGGATGAGGATATCCCATAAATGACCTTGGGTCATAAACTTTCAGTCACCTAAATGAATTCTGAAAGAGTAAACATTATCAAAAGAGGTCGCCTACGTTTTAAAGACACTTAGACTCATTAGCTAAAAATACGCCAAGAGTCTAGGGAGCTTGTGCAAGGGAATTGACCTTTGCCTCAAAGGCCAGGGTCACCCTGTTGCTCTGAAATTCGGCCCAAATCATCCTATGATTTCTAGAAGATGACCACTGTAAGATATTTTCAATAAGCAGCTGAAACCTTATCAAAAGTTTGCACAATAAGAAACCCGCTTATCACATATAAGAAGCTTACACGCTATCTAATAAGCAGAGCCTCTAACAAACTCTTCGATATCAGCTTATTCAGGAAGCCTACAATTAATGGATGAAGTTATGTTGGTCTCCACCAATCAAATAATCTGATATACAACACTACTATAAAAAAGGAGTGAGCCCTGTTCAGACGGTCATTTAACTTCACTTCCACCATTAAAAACCCTACTTATAATCTTTCTTTCTTTGGCATCAGTACACTCCCTCATAGCGGACAGATGAGAAGGATTCATCCAACTAGGACGAATTCATCTCTGACAATTGATTTCAACTGGGCAGCTCAGATTGCAAAAACTGCAGGAATATTTGAAATGTTGGGGTGTGGATTCAATCCTGCACTACCCCTCTTCACCGCATTTAATATACGTGAATTTTGCCACCACTAGGCTACTTTAAAAAGAAAAAGAAAGTAACCATTGAATTCTTGGCACTTACATAATTTAATTGTTTCTAAAAAATCAATGTTTACGAGGTTAAAGAAAAATCTGCTTACCATTTCCAAACATACATGAAAGAATCATGGGCCTAACCAACCACAAAATTAGTTTCGAACGAGAAAGATATTCTAAATCAATAAAAAAAAATTCAATTGGTTCAACCTTCTTTGTATTTTCAAATTTATTTCATCACATCCAAACCAAAACCAAAACAATCATAAGGTTGGTTCCATTCAGTTCACCGGATGCGTAATAAATAAATAATCAATTAATATTAAAAAAAAACCTCGTATAAAATATATGGGGAAAAATAGAGCATAACATCTTCAAAAATCTGAACCAATTATTGGTTCATTTTAGACTCATTAGTTAGGTTAAACCAAACAAATAATCACCACTAACCATATACAGCAAAATGAAAAGGGGTTAAAGTAAATTTAATTAAGTAAAATATAAAATATTAAAAACAACTAACCACATGATCACAATCCACAAGCTGTTGCTCGCTAAGGCTCACTAATTTCCCAGTAGCCAAATAGTTTGCTCCTTCCAACGCTCCCGTTGTGCTAAACGCCCAACACGAACCACACGAACCCTAATAACCACACCAAATTAAAATCAAATCATTAATAATAATAATAATAATAATAATAATAAATAAATAAATAAATAAATTATATAATTGAACGTGCCTGGTCCTTGACGGGAGTGACGGCTCCCTTCTCACGCCAGTCGAAGTCCTCAGGAAGGTTGTTAGTAGGTAAGATCGGAGCCTTTTGAGCGTGAGCCGGTAGACGGAGACGATTATTAAGTCCAAGAAACTGACGACGGAACTCAGACGCCGTTAAGTCTGAAAACTTAGTGACTCCGTGCTCCGCGGAAGGATCGAGCTTCTGGTGGAGCTTCGCTTTCCGAAGATTTGATTTGAATACGCCGAATCGGTAGTCGTGCTCCTCTTTTGTTGCGTAGCTTTTACTGAACTTCGACTTGAAGGTTGTGAAGTGGTGCTCTGCGTTCAGTAGTTGATCCTCTTCGTTATCAGTGACTTGCCGGATCAGAAAGTCGTCGTCCTTCGTGGAAGTTGCGGCGGTTGCCACGGCGGATAAGAGGAGGAGAGTTAAGAGGAAACGGCGGTCCATGACGTGGAAGTGAAGGTGGGTGGATTGGGTGAGAGGAGGAAATGGATCGGATTGGTTAGAGATAATAGAATTCAAACGAATTTAATGAGAAAAATATCCATTGCTATTCAGACACGTGTCGTCATATTAATCGTGGATCGTTTCTGCAACTTGTAAGTGCACGCCTTCTCCATGTGGCGTTTTCTTTACCCATTGATATTGTCATGCAAATTTTTTATTCAATTTTCAACTCATCCAAAAATATGACAAGTACAAATCTATAGCTTATAATAATTTTATATATTTTTTTTAATTTCAATTCTTTAATTCTATCAATAAATTATAATCATAAAATATAAGTAAAATTGTTATATGAAATTCTTTGATGTGTTTAATTTTAATTTTTGTATGTTTAATATAGTATTTAGAAACTGAGCAAAAATTTATAAATTTTTGTTTAGTTCAAATTTTCTTATGATATGAATTATATAATTAAAAATTATTTAAAATTTATCACTTTTACTTAAACTAAACATATTTCTCATTCTCTTATTAAAATCTATTTCACCAACTATCAATCTTATATTATTATAAGATTCTAAATCATTTTTTCAATTTATAGAATCTAACATTATTAGCAAACACATACAAATTTAATATTCTATTGTAATTTTATTTGAAATTGTAACATACCCAAAAAAATTATAATCGTAGATTTAAGTCAAAAAAAAAAAATCAAGAATTTTTATAAATCATATTTTATTTCGAAAGAAATATATATAAATAAAAATCTAATTTCATTCATCAAAAAAGTAGAGCACACAATTCGATGCAAATTGTAATGTGTGGATTGGCTATAGTTTTGTCGTTTGTTTTGCAATTTATCATTTTATCGATTTTTCTTATGTTGTGTCTGACAATAAAGTAATCAAAATCATAGAAAAAAATATCTAGTTTAATCAAAGTTTGTTTGTACGTTACTCTCCTTGATTTTTATTCCGACTTTTTTGTCACTTTGTCGTTATCACTCGATTATTAAATATTGAAGTCAATTTTAGGAAAGAAGCATGAAGAAGCAACTTACTAAACTAAAATTAAAATAATATTGAAAAATTGTTATATTTAGTAAAAAAATTTGATTATATATAATGATTTTTTAAATATTATTTTTATTTTAAATTTATTTAAAAGGCAATATTTATTTTTCTTATTAACCGATTATATTATATATATATATATATTAAAACTTATAAAAAAATATTTTTTAACAATCTAAATAATGCGTTAGTTGCCTAAAAAATATTTTAATAGTAAATGAAAACTTGAAATTTTTAATACTATTTAATGAATAATAATAACAAAATATTCTCTGATAAATTATATTTGTACTCGAAGAATCAAAAACAGATTAAAAAATTAGTAAATTATGTAGTTTCTCTATCATTCGCTCAAAATTTTAAATTCTCAAAATTTAACTTTATTAATTTTATTTTTATTTATATTTTTATATAAAAATATGAGTTAACAGACTTATAAACAAGCCAGTCCAACGTATAACTCGCATGGACTGAATATAACCCAAATCCTGTGTACTCTAAAAAATAGTCTGTCTAAGAAAAGTTTACCTCAAACTGATCTCCAAAATTTTCAACCAAAGGAGTACAAATCACGGGTTAATTTTTAAACATTTTTTAAATTTAATATGTCTCTTAATTCAACTAAATTTGATGAGTTGCGGATTCAATTAGGATGCGAAGAAATAAATACAGAATCGTATTGGTTATAAGAAGAGTAGTTAAATAGTAATTTTTAAACAGTTTTTAGAAGAAAAAAAAATAAAACATGTGTTAATTTATAATAAGTCGCATATGATTATTACTTGTTATTGTCAATCCATTTAAAAGTAGTAACTCATAACATTATTTTATAAATTATTAATTTAATTGGTATTTTTTTTAAAGGGAGTAAATCCTTATAATATAAAATAATAATTTTTTCTTAAAGTAATTTATGATAGGACGAGTTACACAAAAGATAAACTAAAATCCGTTATTTTTTTACTTTGTTATTGTTCATCTTTATATTTATGGTCCATTTTTTAAGAGACTCAACTCATTACTTATACGATGAGACCAATCTATGAGATAGTTTGGTTCATGTATAACCTTACCCAACTCCATAATTTCTAAGTTTGCTTATAATATGTTAAATTTTAAATTTGTCTAAGGTAATCATGGAGGATTTGTGGAAATAAATATATAATTTGAAGGATAAGAAGTGAATTTTCCAAAAAGAGAGCCATCAAAGTAGACCCATGGTAATTGTTTTCAATTTTACACAATTGGATGAAGCAAAACAAGTCACAATAGAAAAGGTGGAAAAAAAAATTGAACCTATGAGAATGAGATAAAAACAATTTGTAGTTACAAGGAGTAGGTCATATTGTTGACTCACTACTGATCTCTTAATTCAAAGGTTTGATTGCAACTAATATTTGTTTCTTTTTTTTTTTTTGTCAAAATGTTATTTTCTTCAAAAACTGATGTCGGCAATTTCTCAATTGGGCCACAGCTTGTAAAATAGAGTCAAATGGGCCAAGTAACCAGTCCAACAATGCAATAGCTAAGTAGGGTGCGAAAGTAAAGATCCACTTACCTTCAGAAATAACTCTATTATAATTAATCTATTTATTAAATCTTCATCAATAACTGTACCAAAAAAAATTTCATCAATAATAAAAAGTTTCAACTAAATTGTCATATTAAAAGTTGCAACTAAGTACGTTTAATATATATTGGTAAAAAAAAGTAGGTTTAATATATAACTTTTAATAAAAAAATAATTTAGAGTTGATACATACTTTCTCAAATAATTTCAATTTAATTTATAATATCTTTTCAAAATATTATTAATTAATGTCTGATTTATTCAAAACTTTGTGTGTAGGATCGTTTAGATAATATGAAAACATTCTATGGATGATAAAATTTATTTTCTATAAAGAGTTTTAAGGAAAGTAACTATATGATAATAGTTTTTTTGTTTTTCTTTTTAAAGAGTTATTATTTATTTGAATATGGTGGTTATTTCTTTTCTCTTTTAGGAGCGTTAACTCTTCTTTAAAAAATTTCCATCTTTTATTAATTTTGTTTGCATCTTTAATAAAAAAAAAAATGTCTCACTATTACATTCAAGCACAAAACTGGGTTGGAAGCGACTAAAGTGTTTTGATCTCTTTTACCACTATCATATTTGAGATTTAATAACTATGTGTTTGATGGTATCTTTGTGTTTTCTTTGCTGTGTTATGTATATTTGTTGCTAGTCTTATTATTTTTAAGAATTTTTTATGTCTGTCTCCATTGTGTTTGTTGAAAAGCTCTAGAAGTGTTCTTGGTCAATGACCTTGTTTGGAAGAAATTGGTTTTGTTGTGAGGACGAAGCTGTTAGCATGGCAAGATCGTTTTGACTTTTATTACTCCTATGTGTTTTGATATTTATATTTGACATAGTTATATATTCTAGACTTAAAATATAGATGTTAAGTGTTGCATATGGAGAGTGTCCCAATTCAATTTGTTTGAATGGGGTGCTGTATGAAATTTGATTCTTATAAATAAATAAATAAAAGACACTCCTTTGTAAAAAGGACAAACTCACATATATTTTTTTTTATATTTTTATATTCATTTTAGCTCATTTTTGAAATAGTAAAATCAACATAAATTTCACCAAATAATAAATGTATCTACCATAAATTTAAGAAATAAAAACTCTAGAGAAAATATATTACTACAACTACTTATTTTGTTTTGTTGATGTTATTTGAGCACAATTATTTAAAATCAGTAAAAAATTATTGCACTCACTGTAAAAGCAGTCACATTATGAGAAAAAGTAAATTTTCTCATTTCACTCATGACTCACCTACCAATCTACAATACAAAAGTCTTGCTCTTCCCATGTTATTTTTATTTTTATTCTCTATGCTACCTAGCTACTTCGGAACAACAAGCAATCTAACACAAGAAACACTAACAAAATATTCACACAAGTTAATTCCATTTCCAAACAAGTTATCTTTCACGCTTCATTCTATTTGCTCTTTTTTTCTGTATTTTAATGTAAAATGTCTCTTTTATTTAACTACTAAACTAGCTTTTTAAAAATATGGTTTGTTTAAATTAACTATTTTTACAAACATTTCAAAAATAAAAAATTGTCTTGTGAAATTGACATGAAAGAATAGATCATAGTATTGCGCCCAAATTTTTCTTCTATTTTTTTTATCACTCAAATCTCATTCAATCATTTATAATGTTTAATATAATAAATATATTTCAAAAAAAAAATAAGAAATGATAACCATAATTATTTTTACTCTTTTATTGACATCAATAACTGTATCAACTTTTTTACTGACCTGATAGCCCATGTGATAAATGAAATGTTTGTATCAACTATATTTACACTTAAAGGGTTTAGAAAATGTAAAAGAGAAAGAACCGAGTTTAAATTCATTCTATTAATTAATTGCTAGAATTTATGTATTAGTTTTGTTATTTTAGTCTGCGTTGTTTCTTGTCTAGGGGAAGAACATAGTCTCGTTCAATGCATCACTTGTGATTATACCATGTACAGGAGAACTACAATTCCCTAGTATAGCTGTTGTGATTACTACTGATGCTCGTTTCCCATATGTTGCTCATCTTTGATCTTTGTGTTTGATAAAGGCAAATTTACGTTTTCCATATGTTGCTCATTTTTGTGTTTGATAAAGGCAAATTTTTGGTACAGATGAAAGATTGACAGTAAATGATGTCTATTCTTGAAGACAAGACTATTTTTTGAAGGGTTTTGATAGGATTGCTAGTCAAGCAGAGGATTATGTTAACTCTAGTATGTTAATTATGTTAGTTGTTAATTATGTTATTAGTTATGTTATGTTAATATGTATGTGTCAGCTGTACATCCTAACCGACTTAGTTAGTATAGCTAATATAAATAACATAATATGGTCTTTAATATATAGACATTTAGAAAGTTATGAATGAATTGTAGTGCAATTCAGTTATTTATCTGTAACTGCAATCTCTATTCATGTTTTTCAGTTTCGATAATCTTGAGGTTTGTTCATAATTTCCTATTTTCTGTAGCTGCAACTTTATTCATTTTGCTCTGTTTCAATAATAATACAATTCTTGATTCTTGAGTTTCTTCAGATTTACATTCAGTCTGACATACAAGTTCTATCACTTAAAAAACACATGTTGCATAAAGTTGTTAGAGAGATTGTTAGAAGTTATTAAAAGAGGTTAGTAGTTTGTTATGATTTTATAGTAAGTGTTTGATATATATAGCAAATGTAACCTCAGTTTTTTGTATTACAAATAATAATATAAATTACATAAATTTTAATTATTGATTCTTTCACTTTCTTCTCCTTCCGCGATCCATCATCTCAACTCAAACCAACAAAAATAAGCGTTGTAACAAGCTGTGGACACTAAACACCCATTAAAATAAAGTAAATTCTGGGACACTAAACACCCATGAAAATAAAGTAAATTCTCTAATTGAATGAATTCGAATGGATCCAATTAAATTTAAGGAGAAGGTATAGGAAATTTCAATTATTTAGAGAGTATTATGAAAATAGTGAAGTGAAAGCTGAACACCAAAAAAGCAAAATAAAGCATTCTAAAGCTGAACAGTTTATGATCAAAAAAGGATTTAAAAAACCAAAAAAAGGATTTAAAAAACACAACACTAGTTAGTCTTGTTGGGGTTATATCATTAGCCTAATCTCATCATTATTGCCAAGAACAAGCAACCAGAACAAAAAATCACACCAATAACAAAGAAAAGCATAAATCAGAACATAAATTTGGATCGAACAATTATTATTATAGGAGCAAGCTAATCGAACATTCATAATGCAACGCGAAAAGGAAAGTGACGAATACATACATAAAAAATTGGAAGAGAAAATTAATTCACAACTAATTTGAACGCGATAGTAGTGAAGATGAAAGAGTGAATGAGTTTGCGATGGTGAGTGAATAGGAAAGAGTGAAGGCGGAGTTAGGGTTTTTGATTGTGAGTGGAGAGGAAATAATGAAGGTAGAGTTAGGGTTTATGGTAGTGGAGGAATAAAAGTTATGTTTCTTCAATAAAGAGAACAAATAAAACAAATTAATTAATTAATTTTACATTTTTTGTTAATTCAAAATAATATTGAAGCTGATTAGAAACCTATTGAAAAATAAACACCCAAACCTGTTTATTATTATTTGGGCTAAAGGCCACAATTTTTATATTTTTAGACTACACTTAAAATGTGTAGTTGTTAAATTTTATTAGTCAACGGTTTTTCACCGTGGTAAAGCAGCAACACTTTTAAAATTGTGGCTTAATCGGTGACAATAACAAAATAGGCAACGGTTTTTCATTAAAAGTCAAGAAATTGTACACTATAAGTAAATTATAGGCAACGTGAAGTAGCAAAATTGATTTACAAGGAAGGGGGGTTTGAATTGTAAATCTCCCTTTTTAAAATTTCCTGAAAAACTTCAATTTTAAACTCGAGAAAGTTCTTGGTTAAGAAAGCAGAAAAACGGAGAACGTTCTTGGTTTTATCAGAAAACGGAGAACGTTCAGATTAGTGTGTAAAACAGAAAAATGGTTTTGTATTTTAATCTTAAAAACAATCAAACTTGATAAGGAGATTAAAGATAAGAAATACCACACACAGATGTATCCTGGTTCACCCAACTTGGGCTACGTCCAGTCCCCACAATTGTGAGATTTTCCACTAAGTGTTTAAAACAAGAACCTTCTTGGTTTTACAGCACCTAGCCTAGATCAACCTTGATCTTTGTTTACAGAACTTTAATCTAATTCCACCTGGTATCAGATTAATCAAATCACCTATCTGTCTTGATAGGATTTCTTACAATCTACCTCAAACTATATTAAACTCTTATAGTTTGAGTTTTACAATAATAATGAGATTGTTTAGAATCTGAAATGTCTCAACTCTTGTTTGAGATTTCGATCCTTTTACAGATAAATCAGTATGAATATATCAGAGTAAGAAGAATTTAACTACAACTGATTCTGTAAATGATTTGCAGAATTTCAAGTATGTGAATGTGAATGATTTGGAGAAACATGTTAGCACTTGAACTTCTGAGTTTTCCTTGAGTTGTGGTCTTCCTTTTATAGGCTTGAGAGCATTTAATGAAGGCCAATATAGCCGTTGTTGATGCCTTTGTCTGACTTGACCAGAGGCATTATTTTTAATCAAAAGTAATCCACTTTTGACACCTTTTACTTTCTGTTTTAGGCTGAGCTGTATTTTGCGTTTTGAATCAAACTTTCTTGAATATTTAATGATCTTCTAATGCTTCTGATAAGAGATAATATTTCTAGTTTGAACTGAAGCTTTGAACCATTCAAAAGAGATTGAAAACGATCATGAAAGGTTGATGTAAAGAGCTTGTACTGAAGCTTTTAAAATTGACTGGAGATTGATGATCATTCTGGACTTTTTGTACTTTAGGTATCCTTGGAGGCTGATAATCAATCTGGACGTTTATGTGGCCATATTGGAAACTGTCTTTGACTTCAAGATTGTTTTAACAGTCTTGACAGTCATTTCCAGAACTGTCTGGACATGCTTGTTTGAGAGTCTTTTTCTTTTGCAATTCGAATGTCCTCTTTGAGTTGAATAGATCCTATGTGTTCTCTGCCATGTAGTGATCATATTCATGTAACTTCCAGAGCCAATAACTTTAATTAAGTGATGGAGAAAGTTGAGTCTTTATGCTGTCACAATCTGGCGAACATTCTCCGTTTTCCAGAATGTGAAGAATGTTCTTCTGCTGCTGTTTTCTTTGATTCTTTTGAAACCTATCTTTGAATTAACACACTCAAAAGCATATGTTAAATTAACAATATACTTAGAATCATAATTAACAATCTTTTAATTAACCTTTGTTTATTTTCATCAAAACTTTAAAATTGAGAGTTTGTCTTAATACAACGTCTGAAAGGCCGTTGCCTATTTCCGTTTCTAGCCACACTTTTATAGCCGTGGCTAAGTGAAGCGTGACCTAAAATAAAAAATGTTGTAGTGTTTGTCACTAATAAATATTAAAAAAATGAATAAATATTTATAACAAATACATAAAAAAACTAGCGTAAAATATTTTCAACGTTATACAAAAAAAATTATGGAACAAATCTCTACCACTCACACAAAAAATATGGGACAAATAGTATCATTGATAAATATTTAGAAAACCTAGAAATTATAGAAACAACTTATAAAAAATATGAGAAAATATTTTTTAGTGACATAAAAAATCATGCGACAAATATTTGTCAATAAAATATAAAAAGAATAAGAGACAAATATTTGTGAGAGACAAATATAAAAAATCACGGAAAACATATTTACTACTAATACATATAAAAACATAGGATAAATATTTAAAATTGGTGCATAAAAAATACAGGACAAATATTTGTCAATGATAAATGTAAAAAACCACGAGATAAATATTTGTCACTAATACATAAAAAACACAGGACAAAAATTTGTCATTAATAAATATTAAAACAAAGTGGGATAAATATTAATAACTGACGCATAAAAAATATGAGACACGTAGTTGTCAATGCCAAATATAAAAAACTACGGGACTAATATAGATCATTGATAAATATTTAAAAAAACCCGGAATAAAAAGAAAATAACTTATGCATAAAAAAGTAATTGGACAAAAGTTTTCAATTGATACATAAAAAAACATGAAATAAATATTTGTTAATGATAAATATAAAAAATCGCGGGAAACATATTTACCACTAATACTTCAAAAAATACGGGATAAATATTTATAACTAATGCATAAAAAAATAAGAGACAAATAAGCATCAGTGATAAATGAAAAATCAAGAGATAAATATGTGCCACTGATGCATAAAAAACACAGGACAAAACTCGGGATAAAAATTTGTCAGTGATGAAAATATATAAAAAATTACAGAACAAATATTTACCACTGATACATAAAAAATCATGAGACAAATATTTCTCACTAATACATATAAAAAAGATCAAACACATATCAAAATGCATAAAAAATAGGATTTTTTTACCATTGATATATGAAAAAACACATAATAAATATTTATTATTGTTAAATATTTTAAAAAGTGGGATAAATAGAAAATAACTTATGTATAAAAAATATGGGACATATATTTGTAAGTGATATATAAAAAAATCATAAAACAAATGTTTGTCGATGATACATAAAAACAATACGAGACAAATACTTATCAAGGATAAAAATAAAAAAATCACAGGAAAAATATTAACAATGATACATATATAAAACACGAGATAAATATTTATAACTGATGCATAAAAAAAAGGACACATACTTGTCCTTGTCCTAGATAAATATAAAAAATCGCAAGACATTAGAAACATTGGACAAATATTTGTCATTATATATATAAAAAAATCATGGGATAAAATTTCTTACTGATACATACAAAAAACATGGGAAAAATATATATATATAAAAAAACACATGAAAAATATTTTTCATTAATACATAAAAAACATAAAATAAGATTAGGTCATTAGCAAATATTTCTCACGATTTATCAATTTTAATTTTGTTTGCTCATTATTAATTAAAATAAATTAAATCTTTTATCTATAATATAAATAAAAGATTAATTTTTTAAATAATTTCCTATAATTATTACCTGAAAAAAAAGTATAGTAACAATGTAGTACCTGTGCGAAAGTATTAGTATTTTATTAGTGTATATAAAGATATTGTTTTCAAATACATAAAGACAATTATCATATACTTTTTCTTCTAATATGATATCATATGTATTTATAGAAATACGATGGTCATCTTGAATATAGATGTTACTTATTTATATAAATGTTTATTGTAATTTTTTTCATTTACCATAATTTTATCTCTTAGAATTTTCCTAATAAATTTTTTAACCTGAGAGTAGTATGTATTATTTATGATTGTGTTTTTTGGGTTATGATACAGTCCCTTAAGCATGTGCCTTTGCACTCTATTTTGTTAAAAAAAATATACTCTCTTATCTTTTTTATAAAAAATAACTAAATTATAATTTAGTCTATAAAAATTAATATATTAATGTATTTAATTCATAAAATTATTATATTTAGTCTATAATACATAATAAATACATCAACTTTTATTAATTAAATTATAACTCAAACATCTCTTATTTTATTATATATATGAATTTTTTGAATGCAACGTGATAGCGAAAGCTGTGTGAAGCATAAATGCTGAAACCATGATGAGGTCTTCCAATGCAATATTGATGATCCAAAATAATCCACAACATGGAATATTCTTTGTCAGCTTTGAAAGATTTTTGCCGCAACTTTTCCCTTCACTGATCAAAGATTCCAATGGAAAGACCACGAAGATGCCATGACCTAACTTTCTTCCAAATATGGCCCCTCACATAATGAAATGTTCATATTATAATTTCTTACATCTTTTAAATGAAGGGTGTGATTTTAATTATCTCGCACAAAAAGGTGAATAAAAACTATCCAAATTAAAATACATGTAATTGAAACCTCAATATACCTTCTCATTCTCCCATTCCACGATTTAGAATTATTTAAAAATAATAATTATCAATAATAATAGCATTCTGAGATTATAATTATTAAAGGTAATAAGGCAATTCATTCAGAGGGAGGTCTCTGAAAAAGATATTTTTGTAAAGATTGATATCCTAGATTTTTTTTTTTTTTAGTCAATTGATATCTTAGATGATGACTTGAATTCCAACAGAGTTAATCATAACCGAATATATATAGTACAATGTATGGTCAAAAAGGTATAGTAAGATGGGAAACAACAATTAGAGTCAAAACATATACTCATTAATGCCGTCTACTTATTTTGATCACAAATGCAGTTAATTAAAGTGTAAGTATTTATTTTCATTGGCTCAATTTACAAACTATATGATTATATTCAAAGAATCTAATTTAATTTTTTACATTGACAATTAATTATAATTGTTAGATTATTAATAATATTTGTCATTTATCGTAATTACTTTTGCTGATTATGTAAATTTTTTTTTTATTGTATGTGAAAATTAAACTCTATATTCAAATGCAAAAGTATAAAATATCTTACCTTAATATATGTTTTTTTTTCACAAGGTATATGTCATTTTTTTTATATATATAGTTTTAGTAAAATAATTTGAGAAAGTTAGATATACATTATTGGTGTAAAATAATTTTATATTGATATTAAATAAAATTTCTATATTCCCACACCACTCCACTTTATGGTATGACATTACAATGACAAAATTGACGGGAACTCTTATTGTACCTTGAAAAATTAACATATTTTAATATTATTAAAATTAAATCACTAATAGTTTAATAATATGTCATCTATGTAAAAAAAAATTGTTAATTTAGTCAATTTTAATATATAGTATAGCAATGCATACATGGATAAATTAAAGAAAATTATTGATAAAAAAATTTATAATATCAATACACACTCTATTTTTTATTGTACCGTAAAATTTATTTAAAAATTGATAATTTTCATTGAATATTAGTGTAAAAACTATTTTACGTAGATGGTGCATCCTATTAAACTCAAAGAAATTTTTCTTATTTTAATTTTCAATTTATTTTACAATACTTTTCTAAAAATTAGTTAAATAGATTACAGTCTATTTTGACTTTTGACATAGACATGTGAATATACAATTCTAAATTTACCAAATTAATTTGTCAAAAAAAATCAATGACTCCGATTAAAATTCATTGGTGACTCATTTGCTCTTTTCCTTTTACTTGTGCAACTTTTCATATTTCTACTTTCTTCATCTTTGTTTCACATTTTTCTACTTGCTCGCCTTATTTTCTAAGTTTTTTCACCTTCTTTTCTCTCCTTAAGTTGAAATTTAAATCATCTATAAACTAAATTAAACTTTCTTTTTTCTCTCTCTATGTATAACTGATTACCTTGACTTTTGTAGTTGTTTAATTTGTATGAGGTTGGAGTGATGTGGCTTGGTGCGGGTGGAACCCTTATGTGCCAAAAGTTTGAAACATAAAAGCAATGAAGAATCCATAGTGGTTTAAGTTTTATCTTGCAGCTAGAGATCACAAAAACGTGCCAAGCAAGTGCTATATATATTTAGGACGCATAGTGGAAGGGATCTTGTCAAAGAATGGAAACTATACTAGTTTGTTTGGTTATAATTAAACTTCTTTTCACGTCTATTAATTTTCGAATTGCACCTCACCATCCAAGTTGAGATTTGATTTATTGTAGAAATATGTAACAATAGAATTAATTTTTTTTAAACCAAGTTATTGTGGGAAGATTTATCGTTAATCTTTGTCTTAGAACTTGACTAACTACTTTTAGTGGAATCTATCTTTTTCAAGCATATATGCATACTGCCAAATGTTAATAATATTCATTCCCTACAAGGATAAAAAATGGCAAACATGACTTAACATTAATAACCAATATGACCGAAAATTAAGTGTACATGTTGATTAATTAATAGTGCGAACTAAGCAATGAATGTAACCGTTAAAAGAACATAAGGTTGGCTTTTGTGTAATCAAAAATCAAGTAATTTAAACATCATGTTTGGGCATGAAGAGGAATAGTTCCCATGGGACGTATGATTTCATCTGATAATTGATTTTATTCCATTTTCGATCCCTCTTTTTCAATACCTTAATCATAGCTGTTTAGCAATATTGTGTCATACAAACTTCTTTAACCAATAACAATTCAATATATGCATGCGATTAATTTGAGGTAAGTGGATATTATTGCTTTAATATAACATCATTATTACGTGCTAATAATTTGCCTTAATTGACTAGATGCAGCAAATATTAAATGAGTGAGATTAATTGATTTTTTTTTTTAGCCAACAAATATTTATTAATTGATTAATTACATGAGAAGTTTTTTTATCGGTAAATGTAACTAATTAGTTGTTAGAAAAGTTTTTCAGTGTTTCAAGTCAGATTTTTTTTCTTATAACTTTCTCCGTATTCTTTGATTCATTAATTGACTTATCTACGCGAGACATTATACGAGAAGTTAATCTTTGTAAAAAAAGAGAAGTTAATCTTGATTAACTATGATAATTATGAATTGATAAGGATTTTTATTAACTTTTGACATGTTTTAATTAATACTATTAATAAGGAGAATACACTACTAAGTTTTGTCGACACGTTTCTTTTTACTCCAAATTTCTCTTTCTTTTCTTCGGTTTGTTTTTTCCCTCTCCGATTTCTTTCAACATTAACCCCTCGTGAATTAGCATGCTAGGTCCAAACATAGATTTAAAAATTAATTAAGTTTTTTATATAAAAAAAAAATTAGTCTTAATTGCAATTTTGATCCTATATTTTTATCGTTCTGTAAAATTGATTCCTTTATTTTAAAATCCAATAGTTTTGTTATTTCATTAAATTTTTTTAATTAAAAAATGACGATATAACATATTTTAAATGAAGTTGCATATAATATGATGTTCTTGAATGTTTAATGAATTTTTAATACGCATAAAATTGCAATAAAATCATTCCAAAAATTTGATTTCAACTTTTGAATTATTTATTTTTATAATTTAATTAATAACATATAAATAATTAATGCATTTAAATGGTTTTAGATCATGAGATTGTATGACATATTATTAAATCACTATTTTTTTAGTTAAAAAATATGAAAGATAAAACAAAGTTGTCGAATTTTAAAATAGAAAATCAATTCTACAAATTATTAGAAATAGAAGACCAAAACTGCACTCACACAATTTTTTTTTTCTAGTATTTTTTCTAATCACATTTTATTTCTTTGATTTGTTTGCATTGAAGTACTCTTCACTTCTCTTACCTCCCCTTCATTTTGTTTTCTCTTTTAAAAATTTCCTCCCTCTCTTACAAGCACATAGTACAGTAAGAATTAGCAAACAAGAGAGTGCTGACTCTGAATTTGGTTCCTGAAAAGCAAAATGTAATTTGAGAGGAGACCAAAATTCAGAGGTAACAAGCTAGTAACAGAGGAAGAGGAATCATCCCAGACACTAATATGTGTGTGTGTGGATCTTTTAAAGATTCTCTCGTGCACACAAACAGTGGATTTTTTTAGATTTAAACTACTTTCCAAAATTATTCAAGTATCTACAAAAAAAAAACATAAGTCTTAATTATAACAAAAATATTGTAACCTAAATTCAAAATATCAACTGCTATAATAATATAAGAAGCAAGATAACTAATAATTACAAAATTTTGTAAAATTAATTTTTTTAGCATCAAAATAATTTATCATAAATTTATTAGTTACTTTTTAAAAATAAAAAAATGAATATTAACAATTATATAAAAAAAATACCGATTAGATAAATATTTACATAATACATATACAAATACTAATAAATTCATATGATATCTAAGATCCTATCTTTTTTTCCTAAAAAACACCCTATCTTCTTATATTGATTTTTTTCCTTCATATTTATGATTTTGATAATTTCATTGATGATATCTATACCTATATTTTTTTCATGGATATTCAAGAATGGTGAACAATTCTATCCTTTAGAGTTTTATTGGATATATTACGTAACATTCAATCATGAGTGTTACATCATAAATTTAATTTTGTTTAAAAAATATCACCACTATTTTTACACCGATATCTAATATTTTTTACTGTTAAGAATTTGAATAGAGTTTTTTTTCAATAATAATTATAATTTTGAGCACGTTTATCCATTGTAATTTTAACAAATGATATATATTGGGTTTGGCTAACTTTATAATTTGCTTCACCAGTTGTACTAATATAATGTAATTAGTAAAGCATTGATAGGTGTCAGATAGGAGCACATTGAAATTTAATTATTAATTAAGGAAAGATGAAAAAAGTGTGATACATAAATCGGTATAGTTCTTTTTCTTTAAAATTAAGAATGATGGTGGTCGCATTTTAGGGGAGGCATCATGTCTGTTAAAGTTAGGAGGTTCGTTTAGGAACCAACAACCCGCACATTGTGCTTACTTTTCGTACTGTCGAAACTTAGTGCAAACTAGCTTTATTTCTTTTGAGGGAATGTACTATTTCTAGATACTCAAACTCACCTTAGATTTTTTTTTCTTCTTTAATTAATTAACTAATACTACCATTTCATTGATTATTAATTAAAAAATATAAAATTAAATAAGTTTTTAATAAACACTTGTTTTATATTCAATCCCACAACACAATGAGGAAATTAAACGAGAACATTGACTAAGTATAAATAGTGTCTTCCTAAATACACACGTTGGTCGTGGGTAGACATATTATATAGTTAATGCTAATGTTAGTGTAGAATTTGAATTGGAAAAAATTAAGAAGTAGAGAGTTAGTGGGTCATAATAAGTAGCTAGGGTGGGGTATCACTATCAAATATCAATTGGTGGAACCTAAAGTTGATTTGAGTTAAGGTTAGGCTTCATTATTAACATTAATAGGGCGCTTTAGTTAAGAATTGGGAACGTGTAGTCTATTATACTATATCCGATCCAATCCACCACCACATCGTTGATATTTAATCGTGTTACATGTAGATTTTAAATAAATTTTTTTATTTTATTTTATTTTATTTATAAATAATAACTATTTATTCTTTATTTTTAATATTCATTAATGATAAATTTTTATTATGTGTTTTTTTTATGTATTGTATTTTTTTTTGTATTAGTGATAGTATATTTGTACTATAATTTTTATCACTATAAGAAAACTGTTGTATATCTACGGAAAATTACCTACGGATCTCAGTTCGTAGGTAAATTATTTAATATTTATGAAAAAACTGTAAGTAAATTTATTATTAAATAAAATAATTTTTTTAATTAAATTTCACGGTTAGTCCGTAGGTAAAATTAAAAAAATCAATGGGTAAAGTTTAAAAAATGCAACTGAAACTTAAGTTGCCGAAATTTCTTTGTTTTTTTTTTTTTTACCACTCTTTAGGTAAATGAAGAGAATAGTTTTATTTATTATTACTTTTTTTTTTACAAAAAAACTCCTTATTTTTACTTACTAAAAAAAACTAAATGAGTCTTACTAATTCTCACTTTTCCGCTAGAAACCTTTCTTTTTCCAATTGCTCAAACTGATACAACAAACTAGATTGCTGTCATCGCTCAGAGCTCTCTGGCCGCCACCACTTCAACGTCTCATTCACAGGTTCTCTCGTTCTCTAACTCGTTCTGTTGTTCGCTTTCTCTCTCATTCACTCTCTCTCTCTCTCGTTTGTTCTCTCTCGTCTGCTCTCGTTCGTTATCGTTATCTCGTTTGCTCTCTCTAATTTGTTCTATTTTTATGATGTTTTGTTGTGTAAATAAACGTTTATTAATTGATTTGCAAACCCTAGCTCATTCTCTCGTTTTGTGTTTGCACAACTAATTGAAATTCCTAACATCTCATTTCACATATAGGAACTTGAAAATCCCTAACTCTTGTAATTTTATCCTTCTTGGGTAACTAAAATAAATAAGAAATGAATCTTTTTTTTTTCATCGTCAAACTTGAATAGTTTTGACAATTTAGTAGTGAATTGAAATGAATTAGATGTTTGAATCAATGTTTGGTTTGCTGGAATTAGTGGTAATTAATGAATGAATTAGTGTTTGGTTTGCAAGTATGCTGATTTTCTTGATTATTGGTTATCTGTCTTTTGTTCATATCTGTTTGAAAAAATGTATTCCATTACATTGTTATTGTTTTTAAATTTGACCAATTCTTTGCTGCTTATATATTGAATTGTAGTTTTATTGTTTTTGAATTTGGCCAATTCCTTGCTACTTATATATTGAGTAGCATAGTAATTTGCTTAAAAATTTCACAAATCTCTTGAATATCTTGAATATGTTTGAATAAAGGTATTGAATAGTCTTATTGTTTTTGAATTTGGTCAACTCATTGCTGCTTATATATTGAATTGCAGTCTTATTGTTTTTCAATTTGGCCAATTCCTTGCCGCTTATATATTGAGTAGAAGATTCAGTATAAAGAAGCACGGTAATTTGCTTGAAAATTTCACAAATCTCTTGAAATTTGATACTAATCTTACTACCCATGAACATTACCTAGGGAATTCGTGTGGGTAAAGATAAAATATGTTATAGGTAACAGCAATTTTTCTTTCTTGTAGTGTATATTTATCACTGACAATATTTGTCCCGTGTAATTTTTTATATTTGTCCTGAAAAATATTTAACCCATATTTTTTAATAATGTTTGAAATTAGAAGAAAGAAAAAAAAAACAAAAGAGCAACCAATATTTATTCGGTCATTTTTTGTATTTATCAATTATGTAATTTTATTGAAACTATAATTTTTTTATATTTTTCACTCATAATTATTTGTCCTATGTTTTTTGATAGTGTTTAAAATTGGAAGAAAAAAAAATTAAAAGACCAACAAATATTTATTTTATCATTTTTTATATTTATCACTTATATAATTTTATTGAAACTACAAATTTTTCTTAGTGTAATTATATTGTTGTCCCATTAATGCATTTGTCATTGTTTTTACTTTTGAAATCAATTATGTAGAAGATAATTATGTTTTAATTGCACTTTCTTTTATTGCAGTTTTATGTGCAATATTATTTTTTGTAGTTTTATATTGTAGGATTTTAAATTTTTTTGCACTTTTTTACAGGTAGTTTTATTTATTTGAACTAAATAATCGATAAAATATATTACCATTTAATCCTAAAATAAAACAAAAATATCAAATTTAAATAGGCAACATTGTAATTTTTATAACATATTTTTTTATTGCAGTTTAATTTGCAGTTTTTTACATGTAGTT
>JBBPBO010000001.1:79305143-79333480 GCA_037974295.1 Cicer cuneatum | reverse complement strand
CAATTTTTTTATTTGAACTGAGTAACAAACAAAATATATTATCATTTAAGTTTTAAATAAAACAAAAATTTCAAATTTTGAATATATAACATTGTAATTTTCATTGCACATTTTCTTTTCTTTTATTCTTTTATTGATCGTAGAAGCCAAATGAATTTGTGCTAAAGCATATCCTGCGTTTCAAATATATATTGGTTTTCTTTTTTAACCGAGGTTTCAAAAAGATTTAATTTAATCATTTATCATCAATATTTCCTTTGTATTACAATGAATTGGTTTATTTAATTTCACACATATTAAAAGTAATTATAATAAAAAAATTGGAATAATAATTTTATGGTTTAATTGTAGTTTTAGTCCATTTATTTTCATCAATTTGTAGAACTGGTTATGTATTTTAAAATCCAACAATTTTGATTTCTCTCTCGTATTTCTTTACTTAAAAAATTGTGATTTGACAGATTTTAAACGTTGTAGCATACAATCTCATAATGTAGAAACAAGTACATGCATTAATTATTTATATATTATTAATTAAATTTCAAAATTGAATAATTTCATAAGATAAAATTGAAGTTTTTAGAGGGTTTTATCGTAATTTCACAAGTATTAATCATTCAACATTATCGTATCATATATCACGTAATTTAAAATATGTCACATCAATATTTTTTTAATTAAAAAATTCTAAGAAGAGACCAAATCTTTTAAATTTTAAAATAGAGTGACTAATTTTGCGAATTGTTAAAAATAGAAAAAACAAAGATTGCAATTAAATTCAATTTTATTAAACTATTATTATTAGCAATTGGTGTATTTTTCCCTATCATAAAAGTAAAATATAGTTTAATGTCCATAACCACCTAGACATATATCTATAGGAAGAGTAGAGAGATGACTTATCCTTTTATGTAACATATTTTTTATGGAAACCCTTGCATGTAGGTTACAATAGTTCTTCTAATCTATTTATAATTTATATGAAAAGTTGTAATAGTTTCATTCAGCATGATTCTATTCAATTATATGTTGCACTATTCAAAGAACATTGATTATGTGAGACTTATTTTTATCGTCTAATCTTTAAATATATAATTTGACAAAATTTTACAACCTTTTATTGAAGGTGGGTAATTGTCTTTCGCTATCATGCTGAATTCGGATTATTGTTTCACTTTAATATACATTTTAATATACATGTTGTAGAGTGTTTTGTACTCTCATTAATAAAGTATATTTGTTTATTGAAAAAAAAAAACACCGAGCATATTGTTAGTTGATGGTTAATTAAGTTAATGGGCAAGTGATTGTGAATAATATTCAATTATTCTCTATGCATTCATATTGATATAGTATAATAAAAGTATGTTTTTGATTTTTTTTTCTCAATCTTTCTCTTCTAACACATGTAATGCATGTCCAATATCTATTGACTATAAAATAAAATGAATATTTCATAATTCGTAAAGATATTATTCGACCAATATATTAAATAAATCATAAAAAATAAAATTCCCAATGTTTCAAATATCAATTATTCAATTGAAGAGAGGGTGAAGTGAGAATCCCAATTGGTATATTCTATTAGGTCATTCCTTTCAAAGCCACAGTTAGAGTGAATAGTGAGTATAGGCTTTATATATATATATATATATATATATATTTTATTTAATTTAATTTTTGTTTGTTTTCAATTTTAAGCCAAGTGGTGTTGAGGTTGTCTTGTCAGCCAAACAAGATTGATTAGCAAAGAATGTGGGAGACAAACAAAAAACATTGAAGGATATCAACAGTTGACACAACATCTTTTTAGGGCTATTGTGGGCCATAACTTTATTACTTCACACTTTATTTCCCTCTCCCTCTCTCATTCTTCACTATATTTATATCCCCTACTTCCATCTTCTCTTCACCACTCAACACTAGCTAGGCCTCAATTATTTGGTCAATTCAAGTTTATATTATATAGTGTGTGATAATAGTATTATAAAAAAATTCAATTTTCACAATGGCTGATTCAAGCTCAGCATCTTCTAAGAGAATGTGGTGTTACATTCCTGAAAGATTTCAACTGCATGTGGCCATGTTGGCCTTGCAGTTTGGTTATGCTGGTTTCCATGTTGTCTCTAGAGCTGCCCTTAACATGGGAGTTAGCAAATTTGTTTTCCCTGTTTATAGGAACATTATTGCTCTGCTTCTCCTTCTTCCCTTTGCCTATTTCTTAGAAAAGTAATTCTCTAACAAATTTCATTAATATCATTCGTTTATACAAAAAAATAATATTCAAAAAATCTATTATTTTTAATTTTATTTTTATTTATATCAATTAGAGGAAGTACACGTGTTAATAAAATCACATAAAAATATTATAATATATAGTTATTTATTTGTGTTTAGATATGTATATGTATATGTATATTTATTATTCTCACCTATGAGTTTTTGCCTTTTGTTCAGGAAGGATAGACCACCGATTAGTTTAAACTTCCTCTGCCAGTTCTTTTTTCTAGCACTAATCGGGTATGTCGAATTACATGTAAAGTTTAATTAATTATGAAAAACAAATCAAAATGATATAGTTGTAAGGACCATTAAATGTAATCACTATTAGAGGAACCAATTTCAAAATAATTTGAGTTTATTAAAATGTATGCATGGTCTGATTAAAAATAAAAATTAATCTTGCATTAATTAAACAGGATTACAGCAAATCAAGGATTCTACTTACTTGGATTGGACAACACATCTCCAACATTCGCATCAGCAATACAAAACTCTGTCCCTGCCATTACATTTCTGATGGCAGTGATACTAAGGTAAGTAACATACCCCTTAATTAATTAATTAATTAATCTATAATGTCTTAATTAATTAATTAAAAAAAAATTGATAACAGGATAGAACAAGTGAGATTGAATAGAAAAGATGGATTGGCAAAGGTAGCAGGAACAATATTTTGTGTAATTGGGGCAACAGTGATAACATTATACAAAGGTCCAACAATATATAGTCCCTCATCTAATAATAATAGTAACTTAAATAGCAACATGACAACAACAATGATTGATTTTGGGACAATGTCACTTGGTGATGCAAAAGGAAAGAATTGGACACTTGGATGTGTTTATTTAATAGGACATTGTTTGTCATGGTCTGGTTGGCTTGTTTTTCAAGCACCTGTACTTAAGAAGTACCCTGCAAGACTCTCTGTTACTTCTTATACATGTTTCTTTGGTCTCTTGCAATTTCTTTTTATTGCTTTTTTTGCTGAAACAAATGCTCAAGCTTGGATTTTTCACTCTACTGGTGAAGCTTTCACTATTTTATATGCGGTTAGTAGTACCTATTATTTGTTATTTATTACAATTAATTTTTTTTTTAAGTAGAATAAAATTACATATTGTATTAATAATTTCAGGGTGTGGTAGCATCTGGAATTGCTTTTGCAGTACAGATATGGTGTATTGATAGAGGAGGTCCTGTTTTTGTTGCTGTTTATCAACCTGTTCAGACTTTTGTTGTTGCTATTATGGCTTCTATTGCTTTAGGAGAAGAGTTCTACTTGGGAGGGTTAGTCCTAATTACCCTTTTTAATTAATTGTATTATTAAAAAATATTGACTAAAAAATTCCCATTTTTATATTTATAGGATAATTGGGGCAGTGTTGATTGTAAGTGGACTATACCTTGTTTTGTGGGGTAAAAGTGAAGAGAAGAAATTTGCATTAATTGGATCTTCCACTACAGAACATACTATCATTAGGCCCGCAAGCCACGCTAAAGCATCACTTGCTCAGCCACTTCTCAATTCTTCTACAGAAAATGTCTAATCAACAAACAAATTAATTAATCATACTACCTTCTCTTGCTAAAAGCTTCTGTGTGATGTGTTTAATTCATTTTCTCTCTTTTAATTTAAATGCTTTCCTAGTAGATTATTTAGAATGTGAGATTTTATGGGAACATTGTAATAGTGGATGTCACTTAATGTGGGGCCTACTAGAGCCTTCTGAAAAATCCCATATGCTTTTAATTTATTTATATATGGTTTGATTTACGGAAAGAAATTACTATTTTTGAGATTATTATATAGTTATTATTATTATTATTATTATTATTATGTCCAGTACATTGTTGTAGACATGGCTTATGATCATGGTAGCATCAAGTCAACATGGCATAATCTTTAACAGCAGATGAACCTTAAGCAATTTCAGTGAAAGACAAATAAGAGGATTAATACACCAATCAGAATATTAAAATGGAGACACATTCTTTTGATAATTAATAATATGGAAAATAACGAGAGAATCACTCTGGAGCCAATTCATTTATCCATCTAAAAAGAGATGGAGATATCATTACTAATTTGAAAATCAAACTAATTAATAAGAGACACATTACGAAAATCAAAATGACTATTTTTATGAACCAAATTATTTTTTACTTGAAGTTAGAATTTTGAACATTTATCTTTAAACGTGTCTTTTTATCTCAAATTTATATTTAACTATTTTTATGTAGATGTATACAAATATATAATTATTTAAATTCAACACATTTTTACTTATAACTAATTATTTTACAAAATCAATTTTTCAAATCATAAAACCAAACACATACTAACAAAAGCTTCACCATAGTGGTTTTGAATATTCAATTCATTTGTATTCAATAATAAAGCTCACTCACTTATTTGACTAAAAAAAAACAAATCTCACTTGGATTATACATAGATTGCCTCACTTGGATTTAGGAAGGCCCAAATCCCAATCTACTATGCATTATGATCTCTTATGTCGAGTTGTTTCTACTTTCTAATATACTCTCATTAGGCTACAACCGAGCATGTCATTTTGATTCTTGTGAAGACACAAACAACTTTTGATAATAGGTTAAATTTAAGTTATTCAACTAAAAGTTCCCAAGATCGTATCATTAAAAGGCTATATGAATCGATCATTAGATCCATTATCATATATAAAGTAAATCCCATTTTTTTTCTAGTGTATACTTTATGTTGATGAATGATCAAAACCGATGCATACGAAGAACATTTCTTTTCTCTTTTTGGTTTGCCCTTTTCTTTACATTTCTTTTTAATCTTTGCTTTACTAGCCGTGTCAAATTAATAGTCCTAATTAATGGTAGTGAGCTGTTGATGATCTATCATTTGTTGAACTAAAATATTTTTCTTTGTATCATATTGACTTTGAGTACCAACCATGTTTAGACGTTTAAAGCAATTATTTTATAGCGATATATTTTAAAATAAAAAAATAACACAATCTTATAAAAATTAAATCAAATTTTGTTGAACACAAGGTTTGAACCTAGGTCCAGAATGATAAGGCCATCATCTTAATTAACTAAATGAATTGAGTGAACATATATGACTAATTTGTTATATTATATATTTATAACTAAATTGATATTTTTTGAGACTTTTTTTTTTTCTCAAAATTTTGAAGTCTAATTTAAAGTCCTAATTGAGACTATATGGCTCTCGGACCAGCCATGTTAAGTTTCCTCTTTAAAATTTATCTCTAATTATTTGTGATTAACTTAAAATATCAAGAGACTATTGATTACTTTTTTGACTAATTTTTTAATTTTATTGATATATCATCTACTGCACTATATTTAATTATTATTTTAACTTAACTCTTATTACATTTTTTTTAAAGACAAAAAATATCCATATTAAACTTCTCTAATCACAAACTACAAAAAAATATTAATTACTGGTGGTTAAATTCCGTCAACCTTTGTAAAATACTGTATGTAAACCATCTATAACCACTAATATTTTTTTTAAGATTATCTGCGGTTTAAACTGCTCCTAGTATTTGACAGTTATTCCATCACAAATCAGTGGTAGCTAAATTGTTATAAAAAGAAATAACTTAAAATATTTAGAGTCTTTAGTGGCAATTGATTCTTTTTAAAAAAATATATTAACAAATTATATATTTAATAAATAAAAATATAATGATAAATTAATTCTTTTTGTTTAGAAAAATTCATTTTAAGTAATATATTTAAATATATTAACAAATTGTATATTTAATAAATTATATATCTAGAACTAATAAAATATTATATTTATAAAAATATATATATTGATAAAAGGTGTTATAATAATTATAAAAATGTTGCATTTACAGAGTTTGAGAGAAACATTAAGAAATAAAAGTAGAGAGAAGGTATTGAGATTGTAAAATAAATTTAAAGAAAAAATGAGAAGAGTGAATTTATATAAAGAGAAAATAGATTATTATCAGCTATTTAGACGGTCACAAATGCACAAATGAATTTTATAGCAAGTTAAAAGTATATAAATAACCAATTACCAAATCATGAACATAAAATACCTATGTACATTCAATGGATGGAGTATCTATCTTCTTTTCAATTTTTACATTACCAAGAGAGATTAATTTTCATGTGAAGAACAGGAAGAGATTTTTTTTTAATAGAAGAGTCGTTTTCTTCTTAAAAGAAAAATTAGAAGAATTATCTTCTAACTTGATCAATATAGGCCATAGTATTCGACCCAGCCCATTTATAAAGACCCAATTTTTTTAGAGGATAATAAAGACCCATTTTGATAATCCGTAACTCTTTTCTCAATGTTCAAAAAGAAAATTTTACTGTATACTCATTTATAATCCTATCTCATATTTTATACAAAATATTTATTTTATCATTTTTTTTAAAAACAATTATTTTTTTCTATTCCACTAAATTCTAAAAAAATTTAAAAAAAAATCTCAAATAATAAATATATTCAGAAAATTAAAAAAATTTAAATTTTACGTATAAAAAATGACGGGGGAGGCACCTCAAGCCTCTTGGGGCGTTTACCCCCTAATTCTAGGCCTAATTTTCAATAAAACTTTGCTACTTTGCTTCTATGACAACCCCCCTCTCCTCTCCATATCTCAATGTTTATATTCCAAAAAAAGAAATGCTAAAGAACTGAGTTCATAAATATTATTGTTTCGCTTTTGACTTTTGAAAATAATATTTTGTCTCTTCTTATCATAAAAGATAAAGCATTTGACTAAAGTAACAAGCTAACTTAAACAACATAAATCTGTACAAAAATACAAAATTTTGAAAATAATATCTTGATAAGTTCCATACATTAGCATATCTTTTTATTATACTAAATTATTTCGTCTACATAAAATTACTATCAACAAAAAGGTAATATAAAATATTGGCACATAATAATCGACATTTATACAGCATTTGAAATTATTTGATAAAACAAAAAACATTTGAAATTACTATGCAATATATACATATATTTGATACTAAAAAGAACCACGACAATACAATAGTGCTAACAAAATCACCACACCACGATGTCATGATCTTCAGTCAATATTTATTATACATGTAACATATAAGATGCTTATAGTATACTAACTCATCTTTAGCTCCTTATATACCTAAAGAAAGACCATAAATATATACACACACTATAATATAGTATGCTAACTCATCTTTTAACTCCTTATGTACCTAAAGGAGACCATATATATATATATATATATATATATATAAATAAACACACTATATTACTATTTTATTATTATTATTATATTATTATTATTATTATTCATGATATATATATATATATATATATATATATATATATTGTTGTTGACGTTGATTTACATGCACCATGGAGTTTGAAGAGAATCCCAAGCAGAAACTTCAGAAAAATTTCCATTTGAATAAATTCCATCATCATCAGCAATCATAGGAAAATCCATTGAAATAGCAGCATCTAAAGACATAGCAGCTTCTGTCCATATTGAATCGTCATCAATAACAGGCATAGTCGATTCATAATTAACAGAACCAAAAAACGAATCGCTATGATCCAATTGCTTTGTATAACTGCTTTCAACTTGTTGTTGTTGTTGTTGTTCTAATGGGATTGACACAATGGAATTATCACTACTACTATATATTGCTCCAAAACCAGAGTTGTTGTTGTTGTTATTGTTGACAGTTGAAGAAATACCAAAGTTTTTAATGTTATTGTTATATGGAATAATTTGAGGAATTTGTTGGGTGGTTGTGGAAAGAGAAGAGTTTGTTGTAACAGAATTAGGTATAGAAAGTTCTGGAAGATTGAGTTTAGCATCAGAACCATAAAGTTTACGAGCAGCAGCATCATAAGCCAAAGCAGCTTCATGAGAAGTTTCAAAAGTACCAAGCCAAAGACGAGCACCACGATTAGGTTCACGAATTTCAGCAACCCATTTACCCCAAGTTCTCTGTCTCACACCTTTGTATGTACAACTTGCATTTTCAGGACCACCTTTACCTCTCATACAACCTTTTCTTGAACTAGCTTGTGCTGGTTTTTTCAACTGTTTTCTCTCTTCAATTCCCATTCCAGATTTCAACATTTTTTTCTTTTTTTTTTTATAATTATTTTTATTTCTGTTTGCTCACACTTTGGAAAGAAATGAAATGTGAGTTATTTTTTAAAACAGAAATAAATAATAAGTGGTTATGTTGTTGAGGGAGTAAAGAGTGTGATGTGAATGTGGTATTTATATGTGAAAAGAATGGGTGTAAATGTGCTAAATACAAGTATATGAAACGTGGCTATTAGTGAGTTTGAGATGCTACTTGTCATCGTGAACAAGGTTAATCGTGTCAACTATAAGCCTCACTGTTGATATATCTTCTACACACTTGGCTTAAGCTTTTCTATATAGTTATAACTTTGTCAAGAACAAAATTCTCACTTGATTTCCCCTTTTCTTTTACTTTTTTTTTCTCAAATTAATGAGCCTCGTAGATTAAATGAATGTAGGAAGTTCAATGAATTAAATGAATGTTGGAATAGGATAGTGACATGGGTTGGGACACTCAAGTAGTTTAATGTTTGATTTTTAGTGTTAATAATTTTCTTCTTCTTCTAATCATTAATATTTGTTTATAAAAAATGAATGTACCATATAAGTTATGGCTTTTGACTGATAAATTTTGTTAAATACTTGGATGCTCAACTTGGTTCACATACATAATTAATTATGTTTAATAGATGATTAACGAATATAACAATAAAAATGTATTACAAATTACAATTTATTAACTTTAGGTGAAGACAATTAATCATAATTTTTAACGTCGTTAGCTACCATTATTCATGTGTATATATTTGAACCCAAATTATAGTTAATTGATATTATATATATTTGAACACCAAAAAATCATATATATTTATACACAATTTAAATAATTAATGAATATAATATATATTTGAATATTTAACAAATTGTGATTAATAAAATTTAAAATTATAATTAATTATTAATTAATGAATTTCGACATCTTACTATATTCATTGTCACCATCCACTTACTATGCGTACATAATCACATAATTTTCTTTGTAAAAAAAAACCCACATATTAGTATTACATTAACCATTCAAATTATTGTGAAATTTGTGCCTTAAAATAATAATTTCTTAATGAAAACAGTAAAAGAAAATTAAAGCATGGTTGTTTTCTAATAATGGGTTTGTTTTATATTATGTTGTTTTAAGGTAATGTGAGATTTGGATAATAGTGATATACTATTGGGTGGGTGCGGTGACGTTTGGAGGAAACGGTTGAAGATAAGTACGTGCAGTGGTTTCAATTACAAAACTCACACTCACATGAGAATCCTTTGTACGTGGAAAGAAACAATCCCAGGTGTTTCAAAGTGCAACGTATTTGGAATCAGTCATCAATGTGGCTACCTAGTAAAACTGCCAAAACTACACCCATTCCACTCAAGACACCAAATAATCTTTCACTTGCGACACATTTACGAGTTTACCAAAATTCATAACCATTTTGAACTTCATTCACTTCTGTCCCTTTTTTATGCTGTTATTAAGGTTGGGATTTAAGAATCCTAAATTCACAAGTACATATTTTGCACTACACCACTAACTAGTATTACTATATATATCTTGTGCCTTTTCCTTTTGTTTGTTGAGGTTAAAAAATTAAAAGTTGTTCCTCTAAGCACCGGTTAAGAATATATCCCCTTGGAAGTCTAAACATAAAAAAATTGTGCATATTAACATCTTCCAAGTGCTCTTCTATGTACTTATAAATAAAAAACTGAACTCAGTGGTTGAACAAAAACTGTTTTAGATGTGTACTTCCAAAATCAAATGTAGTTTTGTAAGAAACGTGAAGGTGAATAAAATTGCTCACATGAATAATAAGTGTCACACTACCCCAAAGCTTTAAATATCACAGCTGTGAATGGGGAGTATAACCAAGTGATAAGTAGACTATACTTATTAAAATACTACCTACTACTTGACACTTGTATATAAGGAGTATTTTCTCATTTGAACGAGAAGAGTACATGACACATTACGGTCACACATCATTGTACAATACATAGCTTTAAATTGCATAAAACAACTAGAGTAACTCACCTTATCTTTCCAAAGTCAAAACTAAAGGGGTAAGGCAAAGGGTATCAAACAAGGGAAAAATAAAATAAACAACATCTTTGTTCACTTGTCCAAATTTAGGTTTTCCAAAACCACAATTCTTGGAAGTGTTTTTTTTCATTGTCTAACTTTTGTTTGTTTTCTTGCTAGTTTAAGATAATTGTACATTGTTTTGTAAACTTCCACTTTAATTTCTTGTCAAACTTTCAGTTGCACTAAATTCCAAATCTTCTACTAAAGCAAGACTTGGTAAGCGGTAAGCCCCAATTTGCTTCTAGATGTCAAAACTACATCAATATGGAAACTATTGACATTGTTAACTGGTACAAGAAAACATAGTTGATGATCATGTTAACAATTCACATCACACGCATCGAATAATGAATATGCGTCACTTACATTTCATGGAATTACCGGTATCCAAAAGCTAAATAACTTGGAGAAAATGAAGACAAGCAAGACAGACGTAACATAGGCCTAAGTGTGCATGATTCAATATTTTTTTGACAAATATATCTTGCATACCATGCCAACATAGGCATGGACCTAGCATATAAATGATTCTTTTAGTGTATATACCTTGTTGTGGATGTTACATAAATATTTTAAGATTCTACTACAAAAGATCTAATTTACATATCAATTTTCCAATCTAGCTTGCAACAATATACAAGGACCAGGAATTTGAACTATCACCTCAAAAAATTTCCAGCATCTCACGTCACAGTAGTGTTTTCTCTAAAACCAACCGGTAATTTTCTTCATCTTTGTTCTCCAATAAAAGCCAAATTAATACCAGAACAAAGCTATGTGTAGTTTTTGCTAGAAACCCCCATTGAACTGCTAGCGTTTGAGAAAGCATAGAACACAAATCTCACGGTGGCACACTGGAAGCCGGTGGTTCATTAGAATCTAAGCACAGCCTTAAAGCAGACCTTATCTCCTTTAGCATCTCCTTAATCCTGACACCCTTTCTGCAATAAGACAGCATGAAATTTTTACCTAAGCCGATTGCGTAATATGAAAAGTATGATAAATTGTATAAACATTTAACATATGTATGAAATGTTATGAATGAAAACACTTCAGAAAATAAATAATTTTTATGAAACAAAATATCAACCACTTACAGAACACTAACTCCAACAACAGAGTGAGGTCGTGGATAGTCCTCAAGTTGTGTTTCCTTTCTGTCACTTTCATCAGACAATAATTGAGCAGAAACTTCAGAACCTGGTTCTGGTTCAGAAGCACCACCATCGCTTCCAATCCTCAGAATTTCTTGAGTCAATGTTGGAAGCCTATCCTTAGCCTGAAATTAAAATTAACGAACATGTTTGCTGCGTGACTTTATTTTCCCTAGACAACACAATGATGGGAGACTCGTGCAATGAGCCTCCCTTTACAACATTATAGGATATTAAAAGATACACTCAAACTTACATAGAGGTTAGCAGTAGGAAACTACATACCTCTGGCAGGTCAATCTTATTCAAAACAACAATATACTGTCGTTCAAGGTACTCGGGATTATACATGCGCAACTCCTGCAAAACAGAATTAGCGTGGAGAGAGAATGAGCAAGATCAAAAACTCCAAAACATGTGGGAGAGATACACATTCCAACAAAAAAAGTTGGACTGACCACAGATTACTTTATGCACATTAAAATAACAAACAACTTCAAGTGAAGTTGTTGAGGCATCAAAAATTTAAATCATAAAATGCAATGCGCATACTTCTCTGACAGTTCTGTAGTCATTTATAGGATTTTCAGTAGCTGCATCAACAACATGGACCAATAGCCGGGTCCTTCTAAGGTGCCTCAAAAAATTGCGACCGAGACCCTGGAAGATAAAAAAGGATACATTTTTACTATTTAGCATCTTAATGGTTTAAAAGAGGGACATTTAACAAGAATATTTATGCATTTATTGATACCTTTCCCAAGTGAGCGCCTTCTATAAGACCAGGCAAATCTGCAAGTGTCGCTTCAGACGAATACATCCCTGCTCCCAAGTTGGGATCGCCAGGAAGGCGTCCAAGATTTGGCATCAATGTTGTAAAAGGATAATCAGCAATGTCAGGTTTTGCGAGTGTAATGGCTGCCAGAAGCGTCGATTTCCCAGCATTTGGAAGTCCCTACAACAAGAGTAACTTGATCTTAAGCAGCTGAATGAAAACATTTACAGGAGTAAAACCTTCTACAAAGCATTCTTTCACCTACTCTACAGCCAACAAACTTCACTAGGACAAACTGTAATAGGTGACTTTTGTTCATCAGATTAAAAAATGATTTATACAATCCAAAGAAACCAAATGAAATCACTCAAGCTTTACAAGTTACAACACATCACCCCATTATCCCTCACAATCTTCAATAAAGTCATGGGGAAAATCAATATTTTAGTTTCCCTGAAATCTCAAAATTATCATCCTTGATATAGAGATAAGACACAAAATCCACTCGTCAACATCCCACACAAAGTTATTTTGAAGATAAAAGTGAGAAGACCCATAGAGAATTAAATAGGGAATTACTAGTAAACATAAATGCAATACTTACAATCAAACCAACGTCAGCTACAACTCGTAGGATCAACTCCAACTTAACTTCCTCCCCAGGTTGACCGTGAACTAAAACCTGTTACAGATTTAAAATGACAGTGTTTTATCTTACAGGAAGTAAGGAACACAACTTGCTAAATGCAGTGATATCTAATTGCCATTAGTAAATGCAGAATGATCGAACACTGCTGTTTCTGGATTGAAGATACTTTTTCAATTCCTGATAAAACTGAAAATGAAAATGAGTAGGTATTTTCGACAAAAACTGAGAAAGCAAGAGCAAAGCCCGGTTGACTCAATCCTTCAATACATGCACAATGAAGTCTATAATTATAAGAGGTCAGTGATGATATCTTCCAGCGAGATACAACCAAGTAAATATCTCAGTGAACACATAAAATACTCAATGGCCTTTACCTTATCCGAGTCATCTCTCATCACATTAGTTGTCAAACTCGTCATCCTTTTCTTTTTATCCCTTGGCATTTCTAACAAGCTAATCTGGGCAGACAAGAGAAAACGTTGGAACCGGGTGCAAAATACTACAATAATAACTAAGATAAGTGTATACCATGACTAATTCTCTATACTTTCAAGGAAAGAAGATAATGTTGGTACAGTAGTTCTGAAAAAAATCCTCACTTACAGAGTACAGTACTCAAGAATATGAATTTATTGATTCTATAGGTCTAATTTTTCCATTTTATCAACAATGTGAATTGATACAACTTATCTACAATAAGTCTTAAACAGATTGAATGTATCTGATTCATTACAGAAACAATTATAATTTTAAAAAAAAATTCAAATCTGTGTATTACCCCTCCTTGTCCACCCCTGGCAACAAGAACTTCATCACCAGGTCGTGCTAAATCAGCTAACATCTTTCCCCGTTTGCTTTTCACAACTGTACCTGTAACTCACAATTATAAACTCAATGACGCATATCACATTTAGTTTCTTCGGAGTTTGTTTTCACTTTTTTTTTTAAACAAACAACGAAATGAAAACAATTCAAATATATCTTATGTGTGGTGTTCGTTGCATGTGGTCGATAAATTCAATTATCGGAATCTACGTGTTAGTGTCAATGATGTCACCGTGCATAAAACTAGTATAAATTAATGAACATTGCAAACCTAAAGGAACAGGAATACGAACAATAGGAGCAGAAATTCCATTCCGTAAGTAAGAAGTGAATACACCAACTGCATCAACATTGCCACCACGTTTAGCGTTAAATCGATTCTTATTATGAAACTCTAACAACGTGTCTTTACTCTCATCTGCATAGATAACAACATCACCACCATGTCCACCCATTGGTAGCATAAGAGAACCATCGAAATCTCTCTTCAATGAACTTTTCTTCTTATTATTGTTATTCGACTTTCCTTTTTCAACTTCCTTTTTCGGTTTCTGATTCAGTATCGCTCCGTGACCTCCGTCTCCTCCACGAACGGTTATGATTACGTGGTCGAAGAATTTGTGAGGTTCCTTTGTTAACGCCGTTGACGGTGACGTGTTTAAGTTCGTTACTCTGCACTCTACCGTTTTCCATTTTAATGTGTGTTTGTGTTTGAATTCGATGCTCCTATAGTATACAGATAATAACAAATTAATGTCTTTAATTAACAGAGAAGATGAAATGAGTGAAATAATAATTGTAATAATCATAAATTATAGTACCTTGGTGGAAGTGGAAACAAGGGAGTGGAGAAGAAGCAAGTTTCGCGTAAATGAATGTTGAGAAATGAAGGTGGTGGTGAAATCAGTGAAGACATTATCCGAATTTCAGTTGAATAAAATATAGAGAGGAAGAAGATGGGAATGTGAAGAACAAACTTTGGGCCCAAAGTGAGTGAATATGAAGCCCAATATATCTTTTTTTGCAGAACCCCATTATTTATTAGAATTAGGAAAACTTTACCCTCTACCCCTACCCCATATTTTATACAAAATACCTATTTTGTCCCTTTTTTTAAAAAAAAAATTATTTTACACCCGCTAAATTCAACTTGGTTCCGGAAAATTTTAAAAAAAAATTTCAAAACTCACGAGTTTTAAAAATTTTGATCTTGTGTACCGGTTCAAATTTTTTTTAAAACTATGTGTGCAGGAAAATTTTTAAAAATATTTTCTGAAACTCCAATTGAATTTAGTGGTGAAAAAAAATTATTTTAAAAAATAAAAAAATAATAAAATGAGTAATTTATATAAAATGTGGGGTAGGAATATGAATGTAGAAATACAGGATAAAATTTTCTAACATTAGAACGGGATTTAAATGTAATGTGCGTCCAAAAAAGTAACTAATGTGTTTTATATTACAAAGAAAAATCATATTTAATATAGCTAGTCTTACATATCTATTATTACTCCCTCATATGTCATTTTTTTTATGTTCAAATTATTTGTGATTTTATTTATCAATACAACATTAATTACTTTTTTTATTAATATATATTTATTTAGTGTAACTCAATTAATCAAATTTTTCTGCTAATTGTACTTAATAAGAGTATTTGATTAAACGAAACTCATTTTATCTTTGAAGTCAACACAATTAATTATTTTCTTAAGAGTTGTGCATAACTCAAATAAGTCATTTAAAATGAGACAAAAAAATTAATAACTTTGTTTTTTGTCTACGAAAATTTAGTCCTAGGTTAGAATATCGAAGAACTATTAGGAATTTTTTTCACAGTGATATCAAATTCTTGCATTCTTCTTAAAGCTACAATTGATAGCATCACGGAAACATGGTAATAATATATCATGATACAAAAACTTGAATTGATCGAATCATGTTTTAATATAAGAAGGAAATATTGTTTATATTTTTGGTGATACAAAAACTTGAACACCGTTTATTTAGCTTACAAAAGCTAAGCAGTGACTGCTGCACATTTAAGATCTTATTGGTTCAATGAAGAAGAAAGGATGACAAAAAAGAAACATGAAAATATGTTTAATTTAAAAGAGATGAGAGATTTTAATTAGTTGTGCTTCATTTTAGAGGAGGAGCAAAATTTTAAATGATTTATAAATTATTTTGGTCTACTCTTCTTACCTTCCCTCTCATATGTATCACCAAAAATATGGAACGAGGGTAAAAAAACAAATAGGATGCTAGGAGGAATTTTACTCTCCTTCAACCCCTATAAAAAACTGAACCAAATAAACATAATTTAAAATATTAGAATGATGATAATTTTTAAGACTCTTGATTTTTTGCTTGACGATTAATCTCTCAAATATGATAAAATCAAATTCCCTTTTTATTGGTAATTGAAGTGGGACTTTATAATTATGGCTTTTCCACAATAACAAGATAACTAAAAATACTTAGAAACATTGAAGGTCAGACATAACGTTGGTCCACACAAAAATGTTTTGAGATACAGCCCCAAGCACTAATAATTTGACATTTCCTTAAAAATAATATTTTCAATCAAATACATCAATTTTTTTTAATCAATCTTTGTTTATATTTTAAAACAGAGGAAATATTGAAGTAGTAAACTCGTCATACTTTTCCTTTTATACATCACAAACATGCATATGTGTTTCACATCAAATTTCATACCATGAAAATATATTTACTGGTTTTGTCTGCTAAAGGTCAAAATGGATTGAACCCGTCTAAAATGTGGAAAAAACATGGGAGGGTGACATCTTAATACCACACACTAGATCAACTTTCCCATGTAGAAATTATTTTCTCCATCATGTATCGATTGCATTTCCCCCATTTTCATGGAACGCTTATACCTCGCAACATTGCAGTAGGGCCAGAAAGATCTAGATAGCCTGATACAAAAAAAATTTATACATGAATAGCATTCAGACAATATTACACCTATAACGATCAAACCATACACCAATCCAACATTTGGTAACAAAGGTATAAGATAATCATGCATAAGGTAGTCGTGCTTCATTCCACTATTTTGGGCGGATATGCAAATGCATTCTCATCGCCTTTTAAGAAATTCCTTCAAAGAAAATGATCGCGGTGCCTCCTGCAGGAGTAAATAGGGAATCAGTTTGAACATTAAGCAATTTGTGGATAATAATGTACTGTAGTTATATCTCTTGTTGCACGGTGCACTTATGAGAGTGCAAGTTCTTACATGTTTTCGTTCAATATAATATGACAACCAATTAAATGGTTACTCAGTTAGACAGAAATCTGCGTCAAACATGGAAATTATCAATTGCCAATTACCTTTCCAGCCTCCTCATTTAAGCATTGTCTAACTACTGTTGCCTGCTGTATGAGCCTCTCCATTGCTGTGTAGCTGGGAAGGTTAAAGTATGCTGCCAATCACCAACATCACCAGTAAAAAAATGACAACTATACATCATAATATTTCGTAGGGGTAGAATAAAGTATTGAGTTAACGAACCAAGGATAGTTCTATTCAAACTGTCTGCAAACTGTTGACGATATTCCAAGCTAAGCAAATGAAACATTGGGGATTTCTCCGGTTCCTTATAAGCAAGAAGGGCCATAAAATCCTGCGATGAGGATAGCTTTATATTCATTTAAACCCTAAAACACACACAAATGCATTACCAAATAGTTATGCAAAAAGCAAATGTACTTCAAGTTTTTCCATATATTTTGCCTCCTTTCCAAAAGGGCTCAACTTGGTCTGAGCAAACTCCAAAGCTTCTGTGCTGCCAATAACATAAAATTCTATTAAAGCAAAATGTTCGCAATGTGATCGCTTGGAATAAAATTAAAAAAAGCCATCTCACCATTTCCTAGAGCGGACAAGCTCTACAAAATGAAGGCTTAGAAGATCAAACAGCAAATCCTTATTCGTTTCCAGAATATCTGGTGTCAGCTGCTCAGTGAGCTCAATAGCCTTAAGTGCATTTCCTTCCAGTGCATAGTGGAAGATTTCTAAAGACAAATAAAATTTACTGTCAGGGAGGCCTTACAACCTATAATATCATCCAATTGAAAACAATTAACTGCATATATATTATATAGTAGGAGGACTACTACACAGCATCTTCGGCAACCAAAGTGTGGAGGAGGGAATGAAATAGATAGTCAAGAGAAGGCAATTCGTATCTTAATTCAAAGGCATGAAAGAAAAAAACATATCCGTATGCGAAAAAAGTCACACATGACACGCTATTGTCAAAAAGCAGCATATGTTTCAAGTATCAATAAATGATATGAGGACAAGTAACCAAAAGTCTT
This sequence comes from Cicer cuneatum, assembly GCA_037974295.1. NCBI lineage: Eukaryota > Viridiplantae > Streptophyta > Magnoliopsida > Fabales > Fabaceae > Cicer > Cicer cuneatum. The sequence continues at coordinate 79,315,197 of JBBPBO010000001.1, read as the reverse complement.
CAACAACCAACCTTGAAAACTGAAAAACAACAATAAACATACTTTTTCTTTTCTCCATGTTATCCAAATAATCTGTAGGACGCTTCGTCCCAGTGCTGGCAATGAATGACTCTGCTGATTCCTCGTAGCAATTATGTATAAGATATGACATAACAATGTTTGGGACGTCTTTGTCATTTATAGCCTGTAAATACATACATGTAGTCAAAATATTTATAGAACTTAATGATAGAATTTGTGCCAAGAGAATAAACATAATCAGAAAATCATAGTTGTCGACAGAAACCCAATAAAACACCTAATAGACTAATATTAATCATACAAGTAATTGTTCTGCTGAGAGTACCTATCCTGCATGAGCTAAATTTCGGTTTTTTTCATCTCAATAATAAGTGAAAAAATAAGTTTAAAAACCATACCTAAAACTGAAATGCTTAAAACAAAATCATCTTACATCAGAGAAACTTAGCAGAAAAATCGAGTTTATAAAAATTCAGAAAAGTAACAAGAGTTGATTTCTCAAAAATAACATCTTGCAGACATGATATTGAAACACATCATTTCAAAAACCAAACCTCCAATCAGCAATACCATGGCAACAACCAAAATATACTTTTTGACGGAAAATATGATGAACATCTTAAACACTATAAATCCTTCTAAATATATCATCAAATAGGTAAAACAAGCCTTGCACATGCAATTAAGAAATAATAATTTCACAAAATTTCCAACATGTCCAGACAAATGTATCACAATCATATAAAAGAAATTAGACAAAACATTCCCTAACATGAAAAATTGATCCCCCATAACAACAAATCCCAATTACCTTGAGTTTGTAAAAATTCAGAATAATAACATCTTGCAAACATGATATTGAAACACATCATTGCAAAAACCAACCTCCAATCAACAAAACCGTGGCAACAACCAAAATGTACGGAACATCTTAAACACTACAAATCCTTCTAAATATCAAATATGAAAACAAGAAAATCATAATTCCACTAAATTACTGCCATATCAAGAAAATTGTATCAAAATCAATTATCAAACAAATTAGACAAAACATTCCCTAAGATGAATCTAGGTATAAAAAAATAAACGAGAAACTTGTCATTGTTGCTTGATTTGAGAATGTGGAAAATTGAAAGGGATATAAAGGTTTTAGATTTCAGTCATTGTTGGTTCGGGCATAGTTTAAAGCAAAAAATGAGTAGTCAAATATGAGGAATGGAGAATAAAGAAGTTTAAATCTACTTTAAACCCTAAGCAAGTATGAAGTAATTTGATTGGGAATTGAATTGTATTTTAGGGCACTAAAATCGGAAGCTATAAGAATGATCGAAGAGAAGAAAAAAGAAGTAGGAGATATTACTACATACAGTGTTTTCGTATTGGCGAGGATCAACGTCCATTGTTGAATCGAATTCAGAATCTTTCTCCGAATAACACAACTGATGAAGAAGAAAGAACACGTCACTCAAACTACCATGTAACCTTGTGTTACATTAATTTCACATTCACAAATAACTTGTAAAACAGATTTCATTCAAATGAATATAATAATAAGTATTAATAAAAACCGTTTATTTTTTAAGATGGTTGTTATCAATTATGAGTAGGAGTTGGAAGCGAATAAAAACAATTAATTTTGTTAATTTTGGTAGTTTTTAACATAATCATAAAGTGGAAGGATATTATTAGATGTCACTATAAACTTAGTTTATACTATAGATGACCTACCTATTCTCTTTGAAAATTAATTACTATTATTAATTAGTAATAATTTTTTTTGAAGGAGATAACCAGTAAGAATATAATAATTATATTCCCATTTTGCAAAGAGTTTGTGGGATAGAATTGAAGTTTGATCCCTGTAAAATATACTCTTGGAAACGAGCAAAGAGTTTTTTTTTTATTTTTTTATAAAATGGGTCAAAGAGTTTTAAAATATAATCTTATATATTACTCTCCTAGTCGGTCCAATTGATGGAAGCTTTTGAAGATATATTCTACAGAGACGTGCCAGAAATTTTTGTTTGAGTATATTTACACGAGAATAATATATATTATTTAATTATTTCAAAAAAAAATTATTTTGATTTATTTGTGAGAGTGTATCCAAACATTATCAAACAATTATTTCTCATGTGGGACTAAAGATCCTAATTATCAGGTATCCCGCTAAAAAAATAAATAACAATGAAAACACCGAAAACTTTTATTAGTAATCATGTAAATATTAACATAAATTATATAATAAATTCTCTCAAAATGTATTTAATTTGTTTAATTGTGTTGTACATTTAAAAATAAATATATATATATTAAAATTACAGTTACCGTTTTGTCCGAGGCAAAATTATAATTAACTTTACACTTTAAGAATAATTACTATTCTTGTTTATGAAATGAAATATTATAAAACGAAGCGATGTTGAGTTGTATATAGTGGCATATGCTTTTATCGTGCAGGCTAAGCTAAGCTAAGCAAAGATCAAGATTCGAAGGAAGAGAAAATTAAAATGGCTGAATTAGAAGGAGAAGTGATCGGTGTTCATACCGTTGACTCCTGGAAGGAACAGATCCAGAAGGGAATCGACTCCAACAAATTGGTAATCATGTTAATACTATCAAACTTTACCTTCATTTTTCATCATTTATATTATTTTTATTTTTTAACGTCTCATATTAATTTTTCTTCATATATCATGCTTCATTAATTCAAGTTTTAAAGATGAGTTTTGAATATAAACCCTAAAACTATTATGCTTCAAAGATGAGTTTATTTAAATGAGTTTCATAATATTATCTCATATTATGCTTCAAAGATGAGTTATAAATCTTCATATATCATGCTTCATTAATTTTACTTAAAGATGAGTTTCATAATATTAACTGTATTGTCTGACATTATTTTGTTGGTTGAAATGACAGTTGTGACATTGCAAAGCGTCAATTTTCATGTTTGTCATAATTTATAACTACCTTTATGCTTATTTGTCTAGGAAAATTTTTTATGCATTTAAATTATTTGGATATAGTTCTGATTTTAACTTTGTTGTTGTTAAGTGATAACATTTTTAATCACAATGCACAAGAATTTGCCAGCAAAAAATGTCTACTTCCTTTTATTAGTATCATAGTTTTATTCTATCATTTTACTGCCAGCTTCTTACAATGAATTGCATTATATTGAATAATAGATTGTGGTGGATTTTACTGCTTCATGGTGTGGACCATGCCGTTTCGTTGCCCCTATTCTGGCAGAGATTGCTAAGAACACACCTCAAGTCATCTTCCTCAAGGTGGATGTGGATGAATTAAAGGTATAATAAGCATACCTTAATCTATGTTACCCCATTATAATTCCATTGGCTATTTCAAAAAAGAAAGAAAAAAAAACAAATTTTACCATATTTCTTTATCTTATAATCATGTTATTATAATGACATTTTTCAAAAAATATCAGTGTTGTCACTTATAGTTTGCAGAAAATAGTTGTTTGTTCAAATTCTATTATACAATAGTGTTACAGGGCCGCTATAGCAGCTATTTCACAACATTTTGTATTAAATAGTTTATCGCAAAACATGTGTATATTATTTAAGATGGTGATTTATTCTTTCTATTTCAGAGTGTTGCTGAGGAATGGTCTGTTGAGGCTATGCCAACATTCCTGTTCTTGAAAGAAGGCAAGGAAGTGGATAAGGTAGTTGGTGCTAAGAAGGAATTGCTGCAACAGACAATAACCAAGCATACAACTGCTACTGTTTCAACTGCTTAAAGTATCATATTGAAGATCATGAATAATAATAACAATAATAATAATAATAATAATAATACATTTAATATTTCCGTGTCGTTTGCATGTTTACATTCATGAAGATTGTAGAACATGAGTATGTCTGAAAATAAATTGTTGCATTGGCCTACTTCCAATGAGTACTATTGACTATATGATATTTGTATCATTATGATACTTTTTATGAAAAATGGTCCCTTTTGATTGATGGTTGACAATTATGAATTTGTTGATGAAAATGGTCCCTTTTGGTTGATGACTATATTGACTAACAACTAAGATATATTATTGATGATTAGATATGCCAACAACCAAAATACTTGCATGTGCATATAGATATAGATATTAGATACAAACAACTGAATTATGTAATTTTCTATCTTCCAAGTAAATAATACATTGACACTCATGTTCAAAGAATAAATTAAAAATGAACTTTGTCACACACCTCTTGTAGTTGTATCAATCACACTATTCCTCCATCTTGAAACAAGAATAGGAATCATAGAATTGGAGATTACCATATCAACAGCTGAACTTGAACCAAGCCAAGTAAAGTGAAGCTTAATTAATGCAAAGCAATTAGTATTAACTTATTCCCTCAACTTTATCTACCAATGCCAAAAGAAGCTATATAGAATTCCACACCTGCATATATAATTTTTTTTTATTCCTCATAAAACTATGGTTCCATTGTATGCTGATCTGTTGATCGCCATTTGGCTTCTTATAATTGTGTTGTATTAGTTCTTAAATTTGGTTCACTTGATGCTGGAGTATGTATTGTTCTCTTTACCAGAGATATTTTCCAAGGATTCCCTCCTAATTCCTCAAAAACTACCATCAAGTTCTTTGTTGGCTTTAACCAAGACCTTGGAACATGGTACCTACAAAATTCAAAAAGCAAATTGGTAAGTTTATTCTTCTATAACACAGTATTTATGACAGTTTCTTATAAATATAGTCATTTAAGTGACCCTGGATCTAGAACACCAAAACATTCAATAATGTTCCATTGTATTACTTTATACAAGACATTGTTAGACTCACTGCACAAGTTCAATAGCTTTGCTTGGCGTGTAATTTTAGATTCTGACTCCTTTAACGTGAGGGACTCACTTTAGAACATAGAGGGAATAATATCAATCATTGATGGATAAATTATGATTGATATTACATGTACATGCATAAATAATCATGAATGTGTTGAAATATCTACTCACTTTAGAGGAGCCAGATACCTACTTTTTCTAGAGATAAGGAAGTAATGTTGAAGTTAATGCTTTTAGAGAAAAGTAGTACCATCTTTGAGTAGGTTGTCCACAACCAAGTTGGCACTTCGCCTGCCGATACGTCCCAGCATAGTTACAAGAATTGCAGTTACCCTTTGCATAAACCAGCCAATATCTTCCTATGCTTTGTCCATTGATCCATACTTGACCTTTTCCCATACCACTCATGTCCAAAGCCAATGCTTCATTACCATCAGGTGCATTGAAATAAGCCTGAAGGTTTCAAATTAGGTTTGAAACTTTTCATTATAGACTGCATTAGATGATATCATTGTAATATAAACCAGTAAGTAAGTTTTCTTACCTTATGCCATTTCAACTGTGGCTGGTTTTGTGAAGCTAGTGACTCTCTCACCCAATCAACAGATGAGACGCCATTCGGAGACACCAAATTCATAGCTTCTCCTTTAAGGCCAACCTGATATGACCATTTCTGCCATGTCAAATCTTTCTGTCCGTGGTCGAGACCGTGGAGCAAAATTGGACCTGTGATTCCCGTCTTCCATGATTCGAAATGGATTCCACCATTCTGTGATAAAAAAGAAAAAAGGCTAAAGAAATTAATGACTATTGACTTGCAAAGGAATGATCAAGTTCAACTTGGATCCACAAGCAAAGTACTAACAGGCAATCCAACAGCTACACTGAGAAGTGCTATTTTATTTGTTCTGGCGTGTAGGTTGATAGGGCCATTAAATGTGCAACTTCTTTGTTCCCTTGTCCCGAAAGCTGAGCCTGCAAAAGTAAATAGGAATCGTCTCATCTTTGTTGAACTAACATAGACTAGATTACTGAGAGAAAAAAAGTAAGAACAGCCAAGTTTAAGTGTTCAACTACATGCCTGAAAATTTCCCATTAATAAACACGTGGACAGCGTCGCCAGAAGAATGTATACTAATGCTCGGCTTGTTCCCTCCTCGAAGAAACGATTCTGATGGACTTATGTCAACACTGTGGCATGAAAACCAAAACAGTGAGATTTCAACTGCATGCAACTGAGAAGGTAAAAGGAAAAAGCTAGATGGCAGAAGTAACAAACCTGGTTATGTACCAAAGATAGTCACTAGTATCTCTAGTAGCATTTATCTGTTCTAGAAGTCCAGATGCTGTGATTCTGGAATTTTCCGCTAGCGAAGATACATCTTCATCATAAGTCTCCCATGACAACAACTTTGAACTGCTAGGCAACATTTGTATTTGTGAATTTTGAAACCTCACCTTCATGAAAGCATAACAATACAATCATCAACAACTTGATGCTTAGATGGAAACAACAAGAGAACATTAAAGACCCTTTTAAAAACTCTTACTCTTGCAGTGTTGAATACATCAGTCCTACAATCAGGTAGGATGCTTATGGACCAAGGAGGCAAGTCATAGTGTCTGTTATTAAAGGTCACTCTGGCCGCAGAGTTTGAATGATAGTTTGCTAGAAAAGCTGCACATGTTTGTGTTCCTGAAGAGAATACATGTGCCTGTTGACATGGATCATCATCATCGCATTGAAGTTAGTTTACCTTAATGGAGTACTCAACAAGAAAAAGGTAGTGCTTTTTTGTTATATTAGATGAATAAGGAGACTAACCTGTTCATATGCTCCTAATGATGTAACAGTGGGATCTGAAGAAACCAAAGCATGTTCACATTGTTTGATAGCTTTATGAAGGTCCTTCAAATGACCATATTTAGGTTCCCTTAGCAAACCATATTCGTCAATTGGCGCATCATAGTCATAGCTTGTAGTTATGAATGGTCCTCCAGCTGATCGTCCGAAATTAGTTCCTCCGTGGTACTATCATTTGTCATTAATCATGATTAGTACTCATATTTAATAAATTCATGAAGCCTATGTTTTGTTTAACTGAGAAATAAATCAGGTAACCACCAACCATGTAATAGTTAAAAAATGAGCCACCCTTTTGTATGAAACGAGCAACTGCGAATGCTAGATCCTGAACTGGTCGCTGAGGAACCGGTCCACCGAATTCTGAAAACCTGATAAACAAATTGGAATAGGAAAAGAAGAGAAGAGGAACAAAAGGGTTAGAGAATTAAAACAAATATGTCCAATGTTATCAGAACTAAGTACATAAACAATGCTATATAAAACTTACCAGCCACTCCAAGACTCAGTCCATAGTTTAGGCTTGTATGGTTTATTGGGAGAGAAATCATCACAGTAAAAACCATTGCATGAATTTATCTGTAGAAAAAATTGGAAAAATGAATCATATTTGACTCTTAACTAAAAGCTAATGGTAATGGACTTAAAGAAAGAAGTGAAGACTATAGTTGAAGTCCAATGAGCTCTGTAGCACCAACACTTCTAATCAAGACGTGTTTGGTGCCTGACACTGACACATGTGATTGCTTTCAATTAATTCGTTTTCTCAAATTATTAGTGGTGTCGATGTGTCAGTGAGTATGTCAGTGCTTCATAGAAAATGAGTGAATCAAGCAAGAGCATGAAAAGGGTGACTCACAACTGGATCTGGGGCATCATCTTCCTTACACATCACCCAAGGAACTCCTGTACCCAATCCAACAGCCATCTTTGCAGCCCAGTTTGAGTATGCATGACCAACAGCTCCCAATGCCCTTCCTTGTGGTCCATACTCATTCTCAATCTACAAGTTACAACAAAAGTAAACACAAAGTTAACATTTTAAAAATCATAAACTAGTTATGTACTTTAGTCGTATGAATTTGGGAACTATCAGATCCACTCTTTCTTGATATTTCACTTTTATTCACCAGAAAATGTAGGAGACAGTTTTTGAACAAACACTTCAATTATCAATTATGCTTTTTCCAAAAGGTCAAACTTGAAAGAAACTGCTTACCTGAGAAAGAATAATTGGACCACCTTGAGATTGAAATAGCTTTTCATTCTTCATCATCTGAACAATTTTCTGCGTGAAACCTTGCATTGCAGCCTAAAAGTTTTTTTTAACAACAAAAACAACATGAATTTCAATATTTCTTTAGTCAAACTATTCAAGAATTGAAATTACAACTCAACCTTAAAAGGGCCATTATCTGTTCTGAAACTGATCCCTGGAACATACTTCAACCAAACAGGAAATCCTCTACACCAAAAAAAAACATCCACACCAAGAAACCAAATGTTTAGAAATAGAAAAAAATATGAGCATGTTTGAAATCATGGCGAGTTTGATTAAATCACAACATTTTGTTGAAGCTCCAACATACAGTTTTTACAGAAATCACAATAGTTCAACATGATTCAGACTAACTAACCGTCAATCCAAACATGTACTAAAAGATGTTTTATTCACAACGAGTTCGATGAAATCACAGTATTAATGTGATTTTGTTGGAGCTCCAAAATTTAGTTCTTACCAAAACCTTAGTAATTCAACGTGATTCTGTCAAAATCAACATAAATTCAAACAAGTACTATAAAAACAGACACAGAGAAGCTGTGAAGTTGCATACCCAAAATTCCATTCAGCACAAACATAAGGTCCAATCCGAAGATGGACATAAAGTCCCACTTTTTGCACAGTCTTAATGAACCGTACCAGATCGTACCTTCCTTCAAAATTGTACTGCAAAACAACATCATAAATAAAAATAACAAAAAAAAAATGTAAATAAAACTTAAAAAATGAAACTTTGAGAATATCATGAAACTAAATCAGAACAAGATCCACCAGATTTTCAGAATAGTACATTGCTAGGAGAAGGTTCATGAACATTCCAAAACACATAAGTGTCAATAACATCCAACCCTCCATTTTTTGCTTTCTGAATCAGATCCTCCCACATCTATACAACGCACATTTCAAACAAAAACACTCACAAAAAAAATTGAAGAAATCACAAAAAAAAAAAAAAGTGAGAAAAAGTCTTTTACTTCAGGGGTGCTTCTTGGATAATGAATGGAACCAGAAATAAGGATTCTTCTTTGTCCATTGATGATAATGGCTTTTCTATCATATGTCACACTACAATGAATCAACTCAGAACACACAAAAAAGACAAAAAAGACTAAAGAAAGAAGCTTGGAAACTGAGTTTGTTTCCATAGCTTCTACAATGGAGGGAAAGTTTTTCAAAAGATGTAAGAAATTTAAGCTTATAGCAGAAGGAAAGAGAAAATGGGTTATGTTCTGTTCTGGTAGTCTTATTTGTTTTTGAGTGTGACTTTGTTTGAATTGAATCCGATCTCAACTGTTTACCTACGACAATGTTTTGTCTGACTTTTTTCTTATGATAATAGATTAATAGTTATACTAACTACTGCAAATTCAACACATGTTGGGTAAGTTTGTAATTTGCTACTATTTTTGTGGTTTGTTTTTTGTTTTGTTTTGATATTTGGGAAGTGTTTGAATCTATGTGGGAATGAGAGTGAGCTAAAATAAGGTGGTTGTGTTGCCTTTTTTAATAGATGTCTATTTATTGCTTTAATGTCTTCAACTTTACTGCAACTGTATAATACATTTAATTTCACGTTAATATGAAATTGGAGCAAATTTTAGCTGAGGACTAGTCAACAAGTGTTTTAAAGTTATTTGAAATTTTAATAACAATTAATATTTTTTAGAAATATAAATTAATAAGTTTTTTCATTTTAATTGTTGAGACGGTGTTTTATATTGGTATTAGTTAATTGAATTATTGTCTATTTGTAAAAATTAAAAAAACTATTACTTTATATATTTAAAAAATATTGTTGATTGTCGTTAAAAATATAAAAAAAATTATTATTTTTTAAATATCAGTCAATGTTACACCACTAAAATTGGTTAAAATTGAAAGTGTTTATTTGTGATAATTGTGTCGTGTCCTCGTTTTTCATATTAGTTGCTTTCGCTTCAAGTGTTACCCAAAAGAGTAGTAATTTTCAAATTTGAAATCTCTAATTTTTTATTGAAAAAGAAAAAACACTCTGATTTTGTTTTTTTTTTTTTTTTTTTTTTTTT
>JBBPBO010000001.1:79276787-79305027 GCA_037974295.1 Cicer cuneatum | reverse complement strand
TTTTTTTGTTTTTTCTTGGCAAATAATAGAAGTGGGTGAACTTCAATCAAGTGCATGTGTAGTGCACTATCTATAATATTAAATTAAATGAACACAAATTTAAAATACGAATGTTTTGTTTTGTTTTTTTATAAAAAAAAATGTTTTTCTTTTTATAACAGTATCTATTGTTTTTAATTAAATGAATACTCTAGATATTGTTATATCTATTAGTAAGTGCATGTGTAGTATTCTTGTATTCATTGAGTATTTATTTTTAATTTTTTAAAATTATCTAATGCTACTCTATAATGAGATATAAATAAAAATAATAGTTGAAAAATTGATATATTTAATTAAAAATTTAATATAAATATTTTAACTATAATTTTTACTTATATTTCATTCTAGATAAAATATATATTAATGGAACGTCCCTCCTATCATCTCCAAAGTATCAAAAAATAGCCACTTTTATATAAAAGAAATATTAAAGAATGTCACAATTAAATCTAATCATATCTAGGTCCCCTAAGTAATAGTGCGAGGATATTTGATATAGGGGGTGTGAATTCGAATTTAAAATATATCTTTTTCTTCACATTTGTACATGTAATTTTTATCGTTAAATTCTTTAAAACTTACAAGAAATTTAACCATCTCTCGATAAAATGATGAAAAAATAAAATAGTTTAAGAAAATAAACAGATCACTTTCAATAGACATATATTATATGTCACATAGTAATTAGGGGATAAATAAAAGACAAATTACATCAAAGATTATTTATTTTTGAGTAAAAAATAAATCATTTATTTTGTTTGTGTAATATTTAGATCCTTTACTTTTTGTATGTTTGAGTGATTTATCTTTTAAAATGGTTACAAACTTATCTTTTATCTTTTGTAATGTTTACCAAATTATCATTTATCTTTGTTCTTATTTATGTTTTTAATCTTTTAATATGTTTACAAAATTATCTTTTAAAAATGTTGAATAGTAAATCCATGTAGAATCATTATTTATAATTTTTTTAATACAAAAAATAAAAAACTCAGATTTAATTGTTAGAGTTCTTCGAACCAGAAAAAATATATCAACATTCATCATTTTATTTCTCATTTGCTTCATCTTTCATCAACATTAAAATATAATTATTAATAATAATCCTACATTGACTTATCAGTGAGCATTTTTAATGACACGTCAACATTTTTAAAAGATAATATTGTAAATATATTAAAAGATAAATGACTTAAATGAAAAGGAAAAAAAAATATGAACAATAACTTTGCAAACATTTTAAAAAATAAAATATATATAACTTTGTAGATGTTTTAAAATATAAATGACTTAAATGAGAAAGAAAAAAATGACTTAAGTATTACACGCAAATAAGATAAATGATATGTAGTATAATTTTTCCTAAATAAAATAAGTTGAGTTAGACTTTGCAAAATTCAAATATGACCTAATCCAAAAAAACTAAGGCCCAGGTTATGTTTGTTATCTGTCTTGAACTTATTTTTTAGGTCTGGTATGACATATTAACTTACTTCTAAAGAATTGATTTTACTTCTATTTTGATTTCTAACGTGATACTTTAGAAAATTTAACTTTATATGACAATCTATTCAAAAAGTATATCTTATAGTAATACGTTTAAATATGTCAAAAAATGATGTAATCTAAAAATATAAATTTTGCATTGGAAACAACAAATTTTAAATTTTTAAAACACAACTTTCGATGTAGTTTTAATATAAAATTACTATTTTTAGGTGTTTAACACTTGTCAGCAATTTTCAATCTTATCTTAAAATAATTGACTATTTTAATTTTTAATGCATTTCTTTTATTATACCCTTCAAATTAATACTAATATCATTTCAAAATCAATATATTTTTATGCATGTATGATATTAATAATTCATTAATACTTAATAAGGATAATTTAATAAAACAAATATTATCTATTTTATTTATATATATTTTTTAATTATATTAAATGATCTTGAGTAATATATGTACAAAGTACAAAATATAATAATAGTAATTATTTATATTTACTTGAATATATTAATTTGGTATGTGAAAGACGTTTTCCATAAGTTATAGTAAGACCTCTACAGTTGTACCATAATCACATGTTGGTTGGTGACCCATTTTTTTCCCTAATAATGAATTTGAGATATTTTTTAGGTTAAATAGCATCCGTGGTCCATTAACTTAATTTTAGTTAATGTTTTAGTCCTTTATCTTTTTTTTTCTCCGATTTGGTCATTTATTTTAATTTTAAGTGAAATAAAGAATAAAAATGTGAGTTTATTTGTAGATTTGAGTTATGAATCTGATGAAATTTGTATTATATGAAAGAATATAATTAATTTTATGGGTTTTGGTTGAAATTTTTTATGAATTTTTGTAAAAAAATGATTATATTGTTGACATTTTAAAACATAAAATATTAAATTGTCACTTAAAATTAAAATAAATGACCAAACCGGAAAAAAAAAAGATAAAGAACTAAAACGTTAATGAAAATTAAATTAAGAGACCACAGTGCTATTTAGCCTATTTTTTATAAGGTTCAAAATTACCATAAGTATTTATATGTATTTAACTTCTGTAATACTAAATGTAAAATACTGAATGTAAAGGTCCTCTTAAAAGAATATAAAGGCATTTAAGTATTTTGATAAAAATTGATACAAGGCGAATTCTTATCAATTTAACTAATTAAACCTTATATAAAAAATAGACCTATCTTCGCTGGCTAACTATTTGTCTGGAAAAAGAAAGAAAAATATATATTTGTATGGCATTAAATATGTTTTTCTAGTTTTACCATCTCTACAAAATATATTCCTTTTTATAATTTAATTTTTCATCTTATAATTGTACTGTATTATAGGTACAAAATATATGCTATTATTCAATATTGATTATTTATGTCGGAGAATCTATTTAACACATAAAATAATTTTTTTCCTCTTAATCGAAATTTTTTCCATACCCTTATAAAATCATATTCCCAAATACTTACAATTTTTGTTTATATAGAAAGAAAAATAAAATTGTTTGTGCTAGGCTGGTAGTGGAGTTGTACCCCATAACCATTGTGCATCACACTTCATTGTTTGCATGTGCTGTAGACCCATGTTTTCTCACTTGTGTTGCATATGTCCATACACCAATACCCTAATGTTTAATCCATTATTTTTATTATTCCCACACGACAATTTTTATCTTCTATGCGTGTCTGTTGTGTTGTAGGTTCGTGATGCCCTTGTCTTGTGGGGTTTATGCCTTTGCTTCCATGTGACGTATAGTGATATTTGTGGTATATCTTCATTTTGGTTTTTTCTTTCATTTTTTCTCAATAGAATAAAATGTTAGGTAAATTATACACATAGTAGCATGTTATAATGTAGTGAATTATAGTTAAATGCGTCCAATTAATGTATTATTTATAGGTGGTGAACTGGTCGGTTACATTTGATATATATTTTTGCCTATTTTCTCAAGAAAGAAAAGAATAAATAATATACGAATGTTAGCTTTTAATTATGACCACCAAACTCATCAAAAAAAGCTTTCATCAATAATAATAATAATAATAATAATAATAATAATAATAATAATAATAATAATTTTATAATTAACACGTCTAATATTAGACTCTATTAACCACCGTTGGTCACAAACTCAACGACTACTTTCACAAGCTAACTATTTTTTTAAAATAATTAATATTAATAATTAGTTGTTATTAATTTTGTTAGAATGAACGAGTTCAATTAAACTCATGATATTTTTTTCACTCTAACTTCCTCAAATCATTAAACTATCTTATGAATCCGTACATACTACTAATTAATTAATAAAATAAATTATGTAAAGTGTGAAATTGACACTTTGTGACATATGCATCGTAAGTTTTTCAGTCTAGTATCTGAAACCCATGTATGAATGACAACAAATCTTCCCTACATTGCATTAGCATTAAAGATTACAATATTTCTCGTTAAATGTGACATTTTTTTGGTTTTAATGATTTCAAGATTTTCAATCTCAACAGTACTTTTAATTTTCTAAAGTCAAATTGCATCTAGAAATTTTAGTTTCATTTTCACGCTAGAATTTGGTGGGTTTGAAGAGTTAGAAATTTTATTTGTATTACTAAAGAATTTTTCCCGATTTTTAAGTTCATTTCGACTGTTTATTCTCTAAACTCTTTAATTATAAGTTGTTACTTGTCTCATGATCATCAAAGAGTCTAGGATAATATCTTGACATGTTTATAGGGAATATATTACGATTCTAAGGTTGATGACAATGCCATTGGGAACAATAGAGTCGTCGTCTTTAGTGGCTTGGGGAGATCTAGTAATGGTGATTGGATCATTGGTTTTCATGCTCATATTGACTATAATAATTAATAAACATTCATGCATAATTATTATTCATTTTTCATGGGCTCCAGATTAGTTGGAGATTGAAAACCTTTAATCTTATTTGTTATTCAGACTTCATCTTTCTTATAAAGTTAATAAATGAAATAGTTCAATCTTTTCACGAGTTTACCGATGTTTTATTTGATATCAAACTAGAACTAAGTAGAAACCAAAATATAGAGTTGTGACAAACTCTTAATAAAGAAAATCAGTGTGCTTATTTTTTTAACAAAAAAAAATCCTTTCAACTTAACTATCTAAAGATTATTTTCATCTTCGCCAGTAGTATGCTTCAACTAAGCTTGCACGCTTTGAAAATCTTTTTCCTTAAGTAGTAGTTGGTTTTCAGTTTTGCTTCTCTTTTCTTTTGTTATTACCAAAGAAATATTGACACGGTAGTGTTATTTTTTTGGAGAAAGAAAAACATGCCTTGATGCATTTCATTATTATAATCAAATGAGCAATACAATTGTAACTTGATACTAAACTCGAGTGCCTATAAGTCTATAACTAAACTATGAGCTACTAAAATATGTTTGCCACCTAACAAAACCTCACCACAAAATCAAGCACCCTTTAAAGATTTCAAGTGTTCTGTTTTAATTTTAAAAATTAAATTTATAATAAAAAATATATGTAATTTTAATAAATAAATAAATTTAAATTTAAAATATTTTATAAAAAAAAAAATATTGAGTCCTTCACTAGCTGAGGACTATGTATTATTGGACTAGATACACAATCTAATAGCCAACTTTAAGAAAGATTTGGAGAAAGGGATAATTTGTTCCACACTCTCCTAATATTGTTTCTACTTCATAGATATAATTTTTGAGTGGTTTATAAGATCCACCAAGACCTTGGAATGCATCTCTATAACAATGTTGGATACTTTTAAATATTTCAAAAGTTTTAAAACACTAAGTTCCACGTTGCTATGTTTGGGATATGAATTTTTTTTTTATCTATTTAAACTCTAACTTTCTTATAAATTGTGTCAAGTTTTTAAATTCTTTTTCTTAAGCAAAATTCTCTCTTCTTTTCTATTTTGAGTTAAATACATATTTGAAAATGCCTTTACATGTTTAAACTTACTTATATTTATTTATTTATTTTCTATATACGTGATATGTACTTTAGGTTCTTGATTTGTAATTATAGATATTCGTGATTGATGGAGAATAATTTTCAATAGATACTTACGAGCTCGTGAATTGTGTAATTTATTTGAAGACTCAATTGTACTTTTAGGGTCCAACACAAATTATCACTTCTTTTATTCTAAAATTGTCACTTTAATGGACTAAGTTATATATTAACTCATGAATTTAAATTAAATTTAGTATATAGTAGTAGCATATATAAAATATGTAACCAAATAATATATATTTTGTTTCATTTTTCTCCTATTTATTATTCTAATAGTTAGGGAGTCTAGTTCAAATAAACATTTGGATCATCTTTTTTTTTTTCTGTAATTTTTTCCCTTGTGTTAACTATTAAGAGAGATAGAGACATGAGTATTTTTTTGTGTAATATAATCTTTATAAAATTATTTTTGTATTACTCAGTTCTTTCTCTCTCTCCTAACATAAAAAAAAAATGAGGGAAACAATGAGAAGATTCAAATTCTAAAAATAATAATGATCAATTAATTTTTTATTTTTTTTAGCTAGGAGTGGTTACTATTGGCATATTATACATGCTGGCAAACTAATGTACATGTACACAAATAAGCATCATTATGTATTTGGTTTCTTTTTTTAGTTTTAGGTATCTCAGCCATATAAGATACAAACAAATATTTTATAATGAGAAGAAACATATATAATTGATGTTGTTTGGTGTACGTCATATTTCCATTAAATGTCGACTCTTGTTTTAGTCCTAAATTGAGAGCATCCAAAGTTTGGTTGGTTTCTTACTAACCATCTTGCTAAATACGTATCTTTATTGTGGAGTAAAAAAAAAAAAATCACTATTTACAGATGCGGGTGACTATGAAAACGTTTTTTTTCTTCTCATTTTTTGTGGGTTTTATTCATTAAAATGTAATTCTAACGTAATGAAATATAAGTAAAAATTGTGGTTGAAAAATTGATGTATTTAGATTAAATATTTAACTAAATATATCAATTTTTGAACTAACACTTTTGTTTATATTTTATTTTAGATGGAAAATTAAAATAAATGAATGTTGTTGAAATGTTATTATATAGAGTTATTGATGAGACTCATTTAGATTTTTTTTAAGATGTTAGATTAGAATAAATAATATTTATTAAAAATTATAATTAAAATATTATTAAATAAATAATGTGTATATGTGAGACTCATTTAATAACTTAAATTTGAGAGTTCTATAATAAATGTTTAAAGTTCAAGTTCATTTACTTATTATTATGGTTAAAATACACTTTTAGTTTCCTCATTTTGCTAATTCCGTCATTTTAGTCTTTCTATTTTTTTTTCTGCAATTTTAATTTCTGTATTTTCAAAATTATTGAAATTTTGATTCTCTTTCTCAATTTAAATTTTAATTTGTTGATATGACATTTATTTTAATGATGTTAACATAGTGATTTGAAAAAAATTACAGAGACATGAAATTTAAATAGCTGGCCCCACGTTTTGTCTTGCCAAAACCCTACGGCAATCAAAATCAAAATAGAAAACACCGGCAACTATAATCACTGCTATTTACTCACCTCCTTCCCATTTTAATTAAAAAGCACTAATCCTCCTTGTTTGACTATTTTATATATATATTATATAATAAAATTGAAATCCATGTATTGGGTTTGACACCATTTCTCATATTATTATTTTTTTATTAAAAAAATCCTAAAATCAATTAGAATATAATATTAATGTGTATGTAGAGTTTGGTACAGGAGTAGGACTATGGGAAGTCAGGATTCACAGATTCACTCAAATAACTCACAACTCACTCACACGAGTAAACATCGAACCTATCAAAAACACAAGCCCATTTAAGTTATAAGTACGATCCATTCATCTGGGCTTGGGTGTTTGTCCTTGGCCCGGTCTGTTTTATGAAATTCAGTTGATAAAAAAAAAGTGAGCTGTCGATGGGCCGGGCCATGTTTTACGAGTATTGATTGGGTTGATATGCTAATGTGCACAACATTATGGGGTTTATACCATGCACCCCTATCCCTATACCTCCCACCCCCATTTTTTCAAAATGCCTAAAATATCCTATTTTCCAATTATAAATTTAGTTGTAAAAAATTAAAAATCACTTTTTAAGCTCGGAACTTTAGGATTTTATTGTATAAGTCGAATCTTTCAAATTTTCGAAGGCATTTTTGTAAAAATTTCAAAAATTTCATAGATGTTGAAACATTCGCAGTTAATATTTGTGTGATTTCGTCAACAATTTCAAAAATTTTGTTGAAACTGAAAAGTTCGACAACTTTCAAAGGTTTCACTTCGAAGGCAAAGTTCCGAAGAGCATTCGGAAGTTTCATTTTAGGCAAAGTTTCGAAAATATTCGAAAGTTTTACTTTTTGGCAAAGTTTCGAATACTTTTCGGAAGTTTCAGGTTGGCAAAGTTTCGAAAAGTTTCGAAAAGTTTCGAAAGTTTCATTTCAAAATGAAACTTTCCAAGGTTTTATTTTGAAAAACTTTTACTTTATTTTTTAAATATGTATTAATATTATTATTATTATTATTAATTAAACAGAGTAAACTTTTTAGAATCAGGTATGAGTAGAGTTGAAGTTGTTGGAACCAAGTTGGTTCTAAGTACTTAGGATTTTGATGCTTACAAATGTACTCAATGTAAACTTATTTTGTACTTTGAATTATTAAGTTAAATACCCCAGAAACTGAAGGAAACAGAAGCAGAGATCAAAGGATTCCAGAAAAATGAATTCTGGATTGACCAGAAGATATCTTTGCTGGCCCAGATCAGAATGAAGAAAAATCAGAAGGAAACATGGATCATATCAATGGAAAGCCTGCCAGAAGGAGAGTTGTTCGAGACAAACAGGAATCAAATATCAATTTTATTCTAGAAGTTATTCTGACCAGAATATGGCCTGGCAGTGAAAAATTACACAATCCAGACTTGTTCCAGACTTGACTAGAAGGTATGTTTATGAGTCCAGAACAAGAGGATCAATCCAGATTTGGCCCAGACCATAAGATAGCATGATTCAGGGCATGGCACTAAGTCCAGACCAAAAGAAATGAGTTCCAGAATCAATCCAGACCATGTCCAAAATTAAAGGTAAAATGTCCATACTGAAATATTTTTTGTTCAAGTTAATTTCAGTTTGTTCCAGACGAAAGTCCAGAATTTGTCCAGATCAGAGTAAAAACTTCCAGATCAATGGTTCAGAAATAATTATTTGGTCCAGTGATGGTCCAGATCAGAAAATCAGACCATGGCCCAGTGGTGGCCGAAATTAGAGGGACAGACTGTGCAGTCCAGCAAAGGCCGAATTCAGAGGATTTTAGCATATCAGGTGCACGTCCAGGGAAGGCCGAAATCATAAGATCAGAGGGTTAGGAAGAGTGGTCCAGGAATGGCCGAAATCAGAGGATCACAGCATATCAATTTGGCTGGTCCAGTTGTGGAATATCGCATGAAGATCCAAGGTGCAGATTTGATCATGGGGATTAAAGGTGAAGATCTTATGTTATTTTTATCAAAGTATTATTAAAGATTTGTTATAAATTAAAGTGGAGTAGCATGGAAGTCAGAAGCTGTGGCGGGAAGCAATGCACAGATTTGATTCGCTAGTAAGTTTTTGAAAGAAATCTGAGGCTTAAAAAGATATGTTTTTTATTTAAACAAAGTCCAATTGGTCAAGTTATTTTTGCAAGAGAATCCAGCAAGATTCAGTTCGAAATTAAGCTTGGAAGAGGCCCAAATCTGCATCTATAAAAAGAGGCTCAAGGCAGAATGCTCAGAATCGAAAATCACAAAAGGGTCATACACTTCAAAAGCAAACACTCTCAAATTTTCATATAAGTCAATTGTTGAGTCTTAGTTTTTAAAGCAAGTACTCTTGTTTTTTTCGTTCCACTGTGTCAAATCTAAGTTGTTGAAGTAGAGTCTACAAGCTGTGGGAGTCAGTAGAGGTAGCAGGTTACTTGGCAATTAGATTCATAGTGTTGTGATTTCTTCTACAATCTGGGGTGTCAGATTGGCTGAAGAACAGGAGTTGTTTTTCCTCAAAGAAGTCTAGGATTGTTAGACTATTTGAGAAGACTGACTTGGAGGGTTAGTAGCAAGGTTGTAATTCAAGATTGAATTAGTGAAATCCTTTAAGGCGAAGGGACTGGACGTAGCCTCGTTAACGGTGAACCAGTATAAAAATCTGAAAAGTTTCAAGTTAAGTCAAACACAATTCAACCCCCCCTTCTCGTGTTTGCACCTTCAGAAGTTCCTGCTACAACGGCGACTATAGATTCTACAGATAAATTTGTCACTGATCAGGTATTTTTACCGATCATTAAATTTAGAACTGATAAATTTAATGTATTAATATGTATTAATGTTTTATTTTAAATATTTATTTTATTCTGAAATTTTTATTTGAAATATATGTTTTGTAGATATTTCCTTCTCGAGAAACTGTATTTGAATGGGCAAAAAAAATTGGAATGCAAAATGGAATTTTAATTGTTACTATTCGATCAGATAAAGCAACGGGAAAGAGAGGCAGAACAGACAAATTAATTTTGGGATGCGAAAGAGGCGGTGATATAAATCAAAATCAAAATCAACAGTAACTTGTTCTCACAAGGAAAACTGTCCGTTTAAACTCAGATGTATACGATCGAGTTTGGATGAAGGATGGAAAATTAGTGTTCGTTGTGGAACACACAATCACGATTTAGCCAATACTTTAGACGGTCATTCATATTTGGGGTGTCTAAATGAAGAGGAGAAAAAATTTGTCAATGACATGACAAAGTATAAGCTTGCACCAATGTTCATTTTGAATGCTTTGAAAGAGAAAAAAAATATAATGTCACAATTTCCACTCAAATATATAAAGCAAGAAGTACTTATCGATCATCTTTGAGAGGTTCGTACACAGAAGTGCAACATCTGTTGAAGTTAATACAAAATGAAAAATATGTGCACTGGACAAGAAGACGGGATAATTCAGATGTTCTAAGAGATATATTTTGGACACATCTTGATTGTATAACGCTGTTGAACACGTTTCATTTTGTTTTGATATGTGATAGCACATACAAAACAAATAGATATCGGTTACCGTTGCTTGAAGTTGTCGGTGTGACATCTACTGGTTTGACATTTTCGGTTGCATTTGCCTATTTAGAGCAAGAGCGACAAGATAACTTCATATGGGCATTTCAAAAGGTAAGACAACTGTTCGTATCTGAAAATTTAATTTCTAAAGTTATTGTGACGGATAGAGATCTTCCCATGATGAATGCTGTTGGTGTTGTATTTCCTACTTCAATTCATTTGTTGTGTCGTTTTCATATTGAAAAAAATGTTGGGGCAAGATGCAAACAATATGTGAGTAAGGATAGACAAGATGAAGTAATGAATTTATGGAAAAAAATTGTATTTTCGGCTAGTGTGGAGGAGTATGATCATCACTTGCAACACTTTGAGCTAGTGTGTGCGGATATTATTCTTTTTGTTGATTATGTTAAAGATTCATGGTTGACACCTTACAAATAAAGATTTGTCATCGCTTGGACGAACAGAGTGATGCATTTAGGGAACACAACGACCAACGGGTATTTTTAAATAATGATTTGTATTGTTTTAGAAAAATGATTTAGTGATTTATGTGATTTGTTTTAATTTGTGTTATTTAATTTATTTGTAGAGCGGAGTCTGCTCATTGGAGATTAAAAAACATGTTGCAGACTAGTAAGGGAGACTTGTGTAAAAGTTGGGATATTGTGAATATGATGTTGACGAACCAATTGTGTAGCCTCAAATCAACTATTCTCGATGTGGAGCATGGGTATAATTCACCATTCTATCAGAGATTACATCATTGTGTGGCAAGGAAATGTTTTGAAATTATTGACAAACAATTGAAGATGGTGAAGATTGTAGGTACTGACAAAACAAAATGTGGCTGCTCAATCAGAACAACTCATGGATTACCATGTGCTTATGAGTTGGCAAAATTGCAGATGTCTGGTAATGTTATTCCCTTAGATAGCATTCATATCTTTTGGAGGAAATTAAGCATTGAGCAAGAATTGGAGGATGAAGAATCTTTACCAGATTATGATTTTTCAGAAGAGTTGGAAGCAATGAAGGCATACATGAAGAAACAAGATATTGTTGGTCAAAGGATATTTAGAGCAAAGGTGCGTGAACTTGTATTTCCACAAACAACAACAATGGTTCCACCACCTGATAAAGTGAAAACCAAAGGAGGTACTAAAAGGAGAAAAGAATTTGATAGTCCTCGTGATCCATCATATTGGGAGTATGTTGATGCATCTCATGAATCTCCAAATCAATCATCATAGCGTTTTGCGGGGCAATCATCACAACGTCCTGCAAGTCAATCATCACAGCGTCCTGCAAGGCAGTTATCTAAGATACATTTTCCTACATTCATTCATCCGTATATCGAGGACATAATAGATGTTGAGCCTGATGGAAATAGTGGGTATCGCGTCGTTGGAGCGTTGTTAGGTTGGACAGAAGAATCTTGGCCTTTAGTTCGAACACAATTGGAGAATGAGATTAATTTACATAAAGACCTTTATTCCAAAGTTTTCGATGACAACGTTGAAACCGTGCAGAAGTCGTTGATGATTTCTAGATTGGGTGCTCAAGGAAAAGATAAGTGGATGACTATACCAGATTTAGGTTATGTGATTGCAACAAGATACAATGTCATATTGGTATCGTTGTTGCGTAATCTGAATATGACATTCTTTCCGCTGAATAAATGACCTTTGAAAGATTATTCTCTTAATCATTTAATAGCAATTGGATTCATCAATGAAAGTCATTGGGTACAGGTAAGTTTTATGATCTATAGTAATGTTTAATAATAATATTTTCTTGTTTAGATAAATTAATGTTTACTATTTTATTTTTCAGATCAAATTGAAGTATGATTGTCCGTTGCCAGCTACCTCACAAAAATGGAAAGACTTTTGTAGTGATTGTGCAAAGACATGGCAAATAGCTTATGTAGAACGTATTAAGCATTGGGAACACATTGATCCATCATTTGACAAATCATCTTGTATTTCATTAAGTCAAGATTAGATTATATGTTTAAACTTTTAGACATTTAGTTATTATAAAGATTTATGTTTGAAATTTTAGAAATTATAATTTACTTATGGTTATGTGGTAACAAGTTGAACTTTAATGGATATAAAAAAATAGATATTAATATAAAAATAGATATTAATATAAAAATATATTAGTACAATTTAATGGCAACACACAATAACTAATCGTCTTTTGGGAAGAGTCTGTTTAACTCAGTGAATATATTATGAGCTTCAGATACAGTGTCACACAGTAATCCCCTACGTATAAGCTCAGATGCTAGCTGATCTCGTTCTGTTGATGGACCAGCACGTGCAGATGATGATGGAATCTGGGGATCGTGTGCAGCAGTAGGTGACCTGGAAAGTGGAGCAGCAAAAGGTGTACTGGAAGGAGCATCAGTAGGTGGAGGGAGGATCAGAGGATGTGAAATATTAAGGTACCAAGCAAAGTAGTCTGCAGTGACTTCTCCCGGAAACGTCGCCAGAGGAGATAGACTCCGGAATGTAGCTATACATGATCTAACATTATTCTGCCACTCCCAATCTATACTCCTAGGCATACGAGGAACGTCACGCGGAATGCACTGAATACGACCAAACTGTCGAAGAAATCGCTCTGGCAAATATGGAACTGAAACTCCTGCCCATCGAAGGTATCCGGAGAACATCGAAGACGAGACAAAAGGATGATTAGCTCGATCATCATCATAAGGTGTAAACAATACATCATCGAGCATCATAGAGTCAAGTCTCCGCCTATATGTCATCAGTCCACCTTCAACTGCGTGTTTTGCAGTCCACCTACATGCTCTTGGAAGATGTGCAAGAACCGTTCCACTATCACATCGTTTACATATCCTAGGAAAGTGCTCGTAAATCCAGCACTGCACCAAATAACACAAAAAACAAAACAACAAAATAATCAAATAAATATATACATAACACAACTGAATAATTAAATAAATAAATAACACAACTAAATAAATAAATAACACAACTAAATAAATAAATAACACAACTAAATAAATAAATAAATTCAAATACATGTAATAGGGTCATGTAACCCCCAGCTGTCTAGTGTGATGAACGGCTCCATCTCCCAGGTTGTCGTATAGCACAACCAATGTAGCAGCACCCCATGCAAAATCCCGACAACGATCTAAATCAGCAAACAAACTAACATATTTTGCTTCCACACGAGTGTGTGTTTTGTCAGCAAAAATGGTGCTACCAACTAAATGCAATAGATAAGTTCTGGAAGCACACTCATACATGTTAGCTTGAATTAAACGCTGATATAAATCGCGCAACCACTGCAACCTATACTGTGCACACTTGTTGTAGTTGATCTCAGCAGCAGCTTCCTCCCAAGTGGCTCCTAGTAACTCATGTGCAGCCATCATAGCATTATTAGTATTCATGTTCAGTGGTGCATCAAAAAAATTACCTCGTGGTTTGATATGAAGGAGAGTGGCGACGTCGTCTAACGTGATGGTCATCTCTCCGAATGGCAAATGAAACGAGCTGGTCTCCCTATGCCACCTTTCCACAAAGGCGGATATCAGACCAACATCAACCATCGTCAAGTAAGCGGAAGACAAATGTAACAACCCAAATTCTCCTATCCAATGTTGTACAGCTTCTGGTATATGAACTTCCGCAAACCTTTTCAGTTTCAAACCATGGGTAATAACTTTCAACGAGCCACGATCCTACAAGTAATTAAATAAAGAACATATCAATAAATATTTATTCATAATTAATGAAATAATGTACCGAGTATAACAAATAATTATACTTAGTTAAAAAATTAATTAATTAATTAACATTTACCTCTCCTTCCCATATCTTACGCGCCACGTGGTGTTCGTACTGTGTCAGCACAGATGTATCCACTGGTCCTCCAGGGAAACCGGACTGCTGATCCTCATCAGCACCAACCTCATGTTCAGCAGGCTCATACTCCATATGTGCATGCTCATCTTCCTGAACATGCTCAGGCTTAGGGACATCCTGCTGAACTTCCTCGTGTCTACTACGGCGGCGGTTGGCTTCATTCTGTCGTCTGTTTGATGTTGTAGGCGGAATTCTATCTGCAATAGTGCGAATGATCTGTCCAAACGCACCTCTAGTTCTAGCCACTGCAAAATTTAGTTAATGTTATATCAATATATCAATCTGAGAAATATAATCAACTACACAAAATATGGACTCTTACAAAAATCTAGAAAGTAGAATTTTGGAAAATCTGAGAAAATATGTGAAAATCTAGAAAATTTTCGAAAGTTTGGATGAACACCAAACTTTCGAAGCTTTAAATCTGGCAAACCTTCGAAAGTTTCCAAGAAAACCAAAGTTCCGAAGTTCATATTTTGGAGAATCTGGAAAACATTCGAAAGTTTGGATGAACACCAAACTTTCGAAGCTTTAATATCTGGAAAACTTTCGAAAGTTTCCAACAAAACCAAAGTTCTGAAGTTCATATTCTAGAGAATCTGGAAAACATTCGAAAGTTTGGATGAACACCAAACTTTTGAAGTTTTAATATCTGGAAAACTTTCAAAAGTTTCCAACAAAACCAAAGTCCCGAAGTTTATATTCTGGAAAATCTGGAAAACATTCGAAAGTTTGGATGAACACCAAACTTTCGAAGCTTTAATATCTGGAAAACAGAACTTCGAAAGTTTGTAAAGTTTCGAGAACATCAAAAAGTTCGAAATATACTTACTTTTCTGGGTTTCTGGAGATGGGAAATGCTCGAATGTTGTTGGAAGATGGATTTCAAAGCTTTGAACTTTTCGAAGGTATCAGAGAATGCACTAAAGTTCTAAATCTGAGGGGTGAAAAAATGAGGGAATTTTTGTTGATTTAGGGTTATAAGTTAACAATAGGGGTATTTTTGACATTTCACAGCACATGGGGGGTGAGAGGTTTAGGTGTGGGGGTGCATGGTATAAACCTCCAACTTTATCTATAGAGTTGTCAAATGGGCCAGTGCAGCCCGTTCGGACCGAATGATCCGTACACATGAATCGGTCAGTTTGGTCCATCCCACTTTGTTATGGGGTTGTGTTTTATTAAGATTGGTCTGTCCATTATAGGTTATGCAGGCCAATGGTGTAGTCTGATCTATTTCTTCGCAATAGTTTTATTTTAATTAATAAAAATTGAAACATAAAAACATCATCAATTACTTACTAAAGTAGAGACAATAAAATAAAATTATAATACAAAACACCACCATCACATAAAACTTAGTCACGTTCAATCTTCAAAACGGTGGAAATGGAATTGATATTGGTCTTGGTCGATATAACACAATTTTATATTTTTAATTAGTATATTTAGGTTTAAATATATTTTTGGTATTTTTATTTTATCAAAAATAAATTTTTAATCCCTATATTTTAAAAAATCAATATTTTAGTCCTCCTATTGACAAATTTTTAAGATTGTTTTTGTCTCCGCTATTTTTAATTATATGCCACTATCATTAGTGGCATGACTATTTTTAATATCAAATTCTATTAATTATTTTTATATTTATATTTAATTAGATTTACATTTTTTTATTTTATAAATTATTTTTATATTTATATTTTATTATATTACAGTTTTATATTTTAAATTATATTAAATAAAGATAATTGAGTAAATTATTGTTCTTATCTATTCTATTGATTTTTAATCCAGCTCATATTCAGGATAAAGATTTTAACTAGAGACACATAAAATGATTGAATTGTGGATTAACTTATCATATCATATTAATTTATCAAACACTAAATTTAAACTAGATATAATAACTTATTTTTATCACATCAATTATTTTGTACATAAAACGAACTAAGTGCATTTAAGTCCTATATCTAATAGCCCCCAATTCCTCTCAAATGAAAATTATCTCAGCCATTACTTGTTAAGTAACCATTCACGGTGGAGCACCCCTTTAAATGTCTTATTTTTCTGTTTATGTAATTTATGTGAATCAGATTGTTTTAAGGCAATCTGATTTTTCTAAGTCAATATTTTACACAAGTGATTTTAAATTAACAAATAATAAAATCATTTATTCTACTAAAAAAACAAATAAAAAACTCATTTATATTCTAGCTAATAGATTTATTGAGATAGAAAAAAAGATGGAGAGAAGTTGAATTTTGAAAAAGGTATGGGACTCTTCAAAAACTAGTGGATGGGAACCCACCACCATTAAAGTCAATGGAGCATACAGAAAATAAAGTATTTATGGGCAAGGATATATGGCCATGAAGGATAACACAACACAACATCACAAAGAATATTTTTCGAAAATCGAATGGTATATTTGTAGGTTGTGCTGTGCATAGTTGCATAACACATTGCTTTAAACAATTTTTTTATTTATAAGAAAAAAATTTCAAGTGTTACTCTTGACTAATGAGGTATATAGAGATGTCTTTTAAGCACAAAATAACAACTTATCAAATCAAATGTCTGAATATTTTATTAATATTTTAATTCAGTATTATATTCTAATATTAATACGTGGACAAGTATTTTTATTGAATTGTATAAATTATTTATTAATTAAATATCTTAATTAATTAGTGATCATGATAAAACTAATTAAATTTTTATTTAGATAATTAATTAATTGAAATGAATCAAAAATATTGGTGGATGCAAATAGTCCATTTGGAGATAATGGAAACTCTAGTTAACTATCCTGTTATATATATATATTATTTATTGTCTCTTCTCTCCTAAGAGTGTTTAGAGCATGAAAAGTCTAAGTTGACAAAAAATCACAAACTAAGTGATTTCTTTATGTCTTTTTTTTATTATGAGATGCTTAAAGAATATTTAATGTTACTACAAAGACATGATTAACTATAAGTCAAGATATTTCTAAAACTTAATATTTTTGACAAATCAACACGACGTAGATCATAAAGTAATCAAAAATTTATATTTGTTCTTTGATTTTATAGCATGATTCTCTGACTATTACGTGCCTGCAATATAGTATATATAATAGCATGGTTATTAAATTAATTACACCACTATATTTATAACCAGTTTAAAAAATTTAATATTTACATTTTGATTTTTAATCGATTCATGTACTTTAGACCAGACTGTCCCTTTTTTCAATCGACCGCTATATATATAGGGGCATAGCCACTTCCAGTGTCATGCTTTCCAATTTTATTTTTCACATAACTTGTTAAAATCCACCTAAAAGAATTTTCAAGAAAATTTTCTTGAAAAAAAAAATACAGATCAAAAGAATCGTAAGTTCGTGATATACTGCTTAGTAATTCATCAGACTTTTTCTATTGAATAAATTTGTTTTTTACCATTAAGAAAAAAAAAAAGAAAAAGAAATCACCTCACTTTTTTTTTTGTGTACCTAGAAGAAACAGCAATTATAGTTCAGACTCCTTAATCTATTTTATATTTTCTAAGGAACTGAATCGTGGGTGTTGTGTGGTTAGATTAAAACGTAGTATTTAGAAGACATGAAGAATACAAGTCCAAATTGAAGCGTGATTTTGTCACTTTCACCTACTTGGAATAGCGAATCGACCCAACTTTGATATTTCACCAATATTATTTTTAGACAAAGACATTTTCTGTTCACTTAACAGAAATTAAAGATAATAATATATGGTTTAATTTAATTTATGCGTTAAGAGGAGTATAACTATAACAATAAGGTTACAGGTCTACCAACTGGTGGTTAAGGTTTGAACACTTCCAAGCAAACTTATAAACAACTAGTCAACCACCCACTTTTTTTCTCTTTCTTCTATGTTAATTTCCTTAATTGCTGCTCTCTCCATATAATCAGTGTTATTTTAATAAATAAAAAATTATTTCAAAATAAATATTTTTAACTTTTTTCTATATTAATATTCTCGATAATTATTATGCGTACAATCATTTTTTCTATGTTATAATCAGTGCTATTTTAATAATTTTTTTTATATTATTATCAAAATTAAAATAAATAATTTAGTTAAATATCTTCTCATTCTTTTAATTATTATATTTATTAATTTATGTACAAAAATTTTAAACAAAAATGAATGTGAGACGCAAGGAATACTATCACTATGTCACATCACATCCTTTCTAATTCTAGCTTCTAAACTGTTCTACCGCTATTTTACTTTATGCCGTTCGTCTTCTCAAACCATGATTGCCACTTAATTTCATTAATTATTAACTAATTGATTTTTTTTTTCAATATTGACTTTTCTTATTTGTTTTGACAATTTTTTTAATTATTATTAATAAATGACTATAAATAAAAGATAGAAAATGATAATTTTATTAAATTATTTTCATTAATCGTTTATGTGTTTTTTACTATCATATATATAATATATACATAAAATAAAATATAATATTTTGAAAATAATCTAAATAATATAAATTAGAATGTAAGAGTACTACTATAAAATAATAATTTTACATTGAAAACTAAAAATTAAATTCATTTTGATACAAAGTTCTATTTGTTAAAATGACTCTAATTGTGATATGAAGTTAATACTATTGTTTTTAAATTCATTCATATATCGATTAATGTTTCATATTTAATAATATTTTATTTTTAATTCATTAATATCTCTATGACAATGTTTAACTAGATTACTTTCTTTCCACATGTAAGATAAATAAAATAAAACATGCATTTTATAGGAACTAAAATTTTGCTTATCTAGATATTTTAGTTTTAAAAAGTTTTGATAATAAATTAATCATTTTAAAAGATATAACATCACTATCAAACTTATTTTAAGCAAACTTTTGAGATGTCTAAATGAAACACAAACAACTTATTTTGTAGAACACATATACTTTCCTTCAATTACATCCACCCTTACAAAATTGAGGGGAATGAATGTACTTTGTCATATTAACATATCCCAAGGGAGACGTGTATCATGTAAAGATGAAAAAATGTTATTCTAATACAAATTGTGAACACAATATTTGGCATTGCATGAATATTAATCATATTTATATAATGCATAATATTTAAAAAAATAATAAAAAAATCAATTTTTTATTTATTTATCATTGAGACATCTTTTTGTGACACATATATAAGTTTATGTCATTAATCACTTTAAAATACTCCATTAATCTCTAAAATATAAATTATTAATAATTTATTTTACATATATCTCATTAACCACTAACATGTAAGATATTAATCACTTCAGAATCCTACGATTTAGTGGTTAAATAAATATTTTAAAATAATAAATGTTGTATATTTTAGTAGTTAATTAAATATATATTTCAAAAGTGATTAATAACATATATTTTAAATAATTAATGAAATATTCAAAGTGATTATCATACACATTTATATATTTATATGTTGTGTTAAAAAAATAATTTTATTTTTTAAAATAAATAAACACTGCGCTATATATATATAGTATCCGAGTCAAAAGCTGTATTCTAATAATTGTATAATAATTTATAAAAGGAGGTTCTCTTAACAGTGTTTTATTTTTAATTTCAATACTTTCAACAAATAAAAATCTTTAAATTCTAATTATATCATGCATATTTTAATTTTCAGATTACAAAACATATTAGAATAACTTATGGTTAGAGTACTAGTTTTTTTCTTTTTACAATTAAGTTAGGGCACCGTAGAATTACAATTTATTGAACTAAACGTGTTAAACATATTGTTCATTTAATTTTAAATATTATAATAAATAATATTGACCTATTTCTAAACATACTGATTAAAGCATCAAAATTATTTTTCATTAAAAAAAATCCAATGTTTTAATTACTTATATATAATTCTATTATTTTAAGCATTTCTTTAATACTCATAAACTAAAAAGTTTTGATAAGTACTCTAAAGGTATTTATTAAGAATCTAAAATAAAAAAATTTATATGAATTTTTTTAAAAAAATTTTGAAAAATTAAAAATACCATTTTTAATAGACTGTAAATTTAAATTTTGTATGTTATGATTATCCGTAACTAAAAGTAAAGCTAGTTATGAAAGAGCCATTTAACATAATATATAAATAAGTAGTTGGCATGGGGGAAGTAAGCAATTTCTTTCAATATTAAATGATATAATTTCCTCATTGGTTGGTACCAAAGATATATAATTTTGAAATTTATATGTCTTGGGATTGCCACTTGTCTGACCTTCCCCACACTGTGGATTCTTGTCTCTCTGTAAAAACTACAATTTTCTCTCTTCTTCTTCTTCTTCTTCTTCCTATCCTTCCTTTGCATTTCAGGTACTACTACTCTTTCTCTTTCTTTCTTTTTTTCTCTCTTCTGTTTTCTTATTATTATGATATAAAATATAATATATTCATTAAAAGTGAAAATTAGAAAAATAATTATTAATAAAAAAAATAACTAGTATAAGATGGTGAGTAGTGGATCATGATGCTTCTTACTGTCATAGTCTCTGTTTCAAATAAGAGGATTTTGATTTTGATGATTAAAATAAAAAGCTGAATTTTGAATGTTAAAAAAGTCACTGTGGACTGAAGAAAGGAAAAAAAAAAGTTTGTAACTATTGCTTATAAAAAAAGGGTTTTTAGATTTTTCATTTATGATTGTGTTCTTTTTTTGATTTATTGTTGTTTCTCATGGTTTCAGTTTTCAGTTTCATCAACAACATGTTGTCTTGTTTTTGTGGCTTCAATTCTCATAAATAGGGTTTGAGTTGAATTCTGTGAATTTTGTTGTTTTTGTGTTTTGTTTTAATTATTTTCTGTGTGTTTGTGTGTGTGTTTTATAGGTGTAGTGCGTGTCTTTGATGTTACACATGATGTTGTGTTTTTGCTTCATAATTGAGTGATTATTTTCTAAATTTTCCTAATTTAGGTCTTTAATAACATTTTCTTTGGTTTGGATTATTTTGATTCAGTTTAGGTTTGATGTAACAAGAATATTTTATTAATCTTGTTGTTGGAGATGTCAAGTTGATTCCATTGTAATAAAGGAAGCAAGCAAGATACAAGCTTCATATTTCGAATTGCAAATCTTGCTTACAATGTATCCGAACCAAGCCTTTTCGTCGGGATCTTACGCCGAAATGATGTCTAGAAATGCTTTGTTACCTCATAACTATAATGAATCTGTAGGAGGACAAAATGAGTTGAAGTTTATCACATCTATCGGTGACACAATGACTATGCAGCCTATCAATCATTCTACGAGCGATCCATCGCGCAACTCGTATGCTAGTGCTGAAGATTCTCATGTTATTTCAAGGACACAATTTGGACTTGTTGAGAGTGAGCAAAATGTACAATGTCAAGGTTTGTCTCTTAGTCTTGGGACAATGATGCCTTCTATTGCTTCTGTACCCGCCTTTCAATATCAGTATCCCGGCAACGGTTTCTCCGCGCTATTGAGTGCTCAGATTCCAAACTTAAAGGGTTCTGCATCTCTTAAACATGATGAGGCTGAGTGCATGGCATCTTTGTCGTCCGGAGGATTTCACAACACTGTCAAAAGGGAGGGTTTGTATACAATAGGCCTTAACGAAGGCCAATCAGATCCGTGCCTGCACGGATCATCAAGTATTCCGAACAATGTCCTTAACTCTCATTATGTTAAGGCGGCACAGGAATTGCTTGATGAAATAGTTAATGTCCGAAAAGCGTTGAAACAATCCGGATTGGAAAAACAACAAAGTTTGCGTGACGCTGGTTTGGACAGTTCCAAAGATTCTGATGGAAAATCGACCAGTCAATCTATGCAAATATCTTCTGGCCCTAATGGTTCTAATGCAAATAACTCTTCATCCGAGCTATCACCTGCAGAACGACAGCTTTTGTTGGACAAGAAAACAAAGCTTTTGTCCATGTTGGATGAGGTAAACATATGTCAATTAGTCACACTTTGCACTTCTTTTTTATTGTGCATGTTTTCTTTTTTATCATGGAATATTCTAAAGTGTTTTTTCTGAAAGTGGTCTATGTTGTATCTATGTTAATGTTATCATAATGCTTAAAACACATAGTAGTGTTAATGATGATGATAATGAATGTGTTACCAAGTTTCTAACTCTAATTATTCTCTGTGTTTGTAGGTAGACAAAAGGTACCGACAATATTGCCATCAGATGCAGATTGTGGTGTCATCATTTGACATGGTTGCTGGATGTGGAGCAGCTGAACCATACACTGCTCTTGCTTTGCGAACAATTTCTCGTCACTTTCGTTGTTTGCGTGATGCTATCAGCGGCCAAATTCAAGCGACTCAAAGAAGCCTTGGAGAACAAGAGGGAATACCTCGTCTCCGCTATGTAGATCAACAACTTAGACAACAAAAAGCCCTTCAGCAGCTTGGTGTAATGAGACAAGCTTGGAGGCCTCAGAGGGGACTTCCCGAAAGCTCTGTTTCCATACTCCGTGCATGGCTCTTCGAGCATTTCCTTCATCCGTATGCTCCCCTATACTCAATTTTGTTCCATTAATGCTGTTATCATAATTACTTTTCAATAATTTTATCCTAATAATTTGTTTTAATTATTCATTTGGTATTAGTTATCCAAAGGATTCAGAGAAAATTATGTTGGCAAGACAAACAGGCTTGACAAGAAACCAGGTACAATAATTAAGGTTTTCTTAACCACGCAGTTTGTTTCTGTATTCCGATTAGGATCCATTGGTAAAATATCTTAGTACTTAAGTTATAGTTCTGTCTTTCGGTTGCTACATGCTAATCATTATTTAGTTAATATCAGGTGGCAAATTGGTTCATTAATGCGAGGGTGCGTCTTTGGAAACCAATGGTTGAAGAAATGTACAAAGAAGAGTTCGGTGATTCCGAATCAAGCAGCAACCTTTTATCAGAAAACACACCAAAAGCTCCGAGAGACGATGTTCAAGTGTCGGATAATAAAAGGGAAGAGTCACAGGACAAGTTAGTAACTGTTGATGGTGTTCAAAGTAGTGATCATTGGACAAATGTCATGGATTCTAGAATTGAGAAAATGCAGGGTGACCAAAGGTTTAACATGAACAATAGTCCTTATTCAAATGCACCTATCTCAATCAACCAAAATGGTGATAACTGCATAATGGATTCTACTCCTACCACTTATGATGATTTATCAGAGTTGGGAAATTTTGCTGTTGGTGGTCATGTCTCACTTGCATTGGAGTTGAGGAACTCCGAAAGTGATGGATTCGGTGTGTCCAACGAAGATGTCAATAAAAGACGCAACCAAGCATTGGCTTCTTCCCCCGATACCGATTTGCTAGATTATCATTTCGCAGACACAGGAAAGCAACAACACAAGTTCGGCAACACTCATTTATTACATGAGTTTGTTGTCTGAATCGAAAATTCGTGTGTTTGGAAAGTGTTAGATTCACGGTGTCACCTCACGTATGTATCAAAGTTACAAATACTAGCTTCAAGCTAATCAGGCGTCCTGATGTATCTACCAGAGTTTCCAAACACATTGAAGGTTTTTTTTTGGAAATTTGTAATGTTTTTTTAAGGGAACTATGAAAAATGTGTACCTCAAAAAAGAAAGAAGTAGAAACTATATAGAAAGGGAAATGCTATGGTGTTAGTTCTCATTATTGTTGTTCAAAGTGAATCATCATAAAGCTATGTACTGTAAATCATGAACCGTACAAAAATAAAATATACACGTAGGTATGTGTAGATAGTGTGTGTTGTAATATTGTGGGGGTGATTGGTTGTATGTATGTGCAAGCAATTTTGTAAGGACAAGGAACATATATCTAATGCATCATCATCATGAATAAGGAAGGAATCTTTGTGAAAAAACGTATCCAAGTAGTACGATGTGAATGCATTGACTCTTGTGTTAATGTTTTCTGTCTTTCATGAACGACATGCTTCATAAATGAACAATGACATCCTTGGATGGTGGAATACAAACACTTTTTAATTAATTAATCTCCTTGATTTGATGTTGTCTAGTAAACGTGGTTTAATGGTAGAACATTAGTAACAACCATTAGATACTATATTATATAATCTAAATAAATAATTTTTAATAATATCTTCTTTAAGAGTATAAATTTTTTCCATTTCTTAAAAGAAATAAACATACCTTTTTTTTTAAGTTAGAAATACACATCTCTATTACTATAGTTTTGATATATAAATATATCTAACTAAATATTACCAATTTTGAATATGTGTATCTTTACATATTTTTTACATATCCAAAAATTATAGTAATAGACATTTCCATTTCTCTTTTTCTTTTTTTTTTTAGAAATGAAGAGGATTTTTATCATACTTTTAGTAGTTGTGATTGATGGTGCAATACTAGACAAGCTTAAAGGTTAGTCAACTCATCTAATATTGGTGAAACTAACCAGTGAGGGTTGAATATAATAAAAGGAACTAATTTTCCACAACTAAATGAACCACTTGTTGAATATTCATTAAAAGATATGTTTATATTTAATATCTAATCGTGTCTCGAATAAATTTGGGAAAAATAAGGTGAAATCAACCGTATGAAGGATTGCATTTTAGTTTCAAATATTATAAGCAAAACAAGTTGTATATTTGAGTTTTATTTTTGTCCTATAATTATTTTCAAACTTTCCATGTTTTATTGTATCCTTTACTTTTTGTCCAGAATCTTATTTTAGTCTCTCATACTGAATACAGGTTAATCAGTCATATAAAAAATATAATTTTTAGTCTTTTACATAAATCAACTAAGATAATTTAGTCTATAAATTGATTTTTTTTTTCAATATATCTCTTTTTTTAACTTTTTTTAAATACATCTATGTTAAAAAATATATCAAAATATTCTACTTTTTTTATTGTTATTAAGTTGCATCCTTGTGATGAGACCACATGCCAAACAAAAAATAATTGGTGGTAGTACTTGGTCTCATTTGGAGATGCCATATTCCTCACACATATTTTTTGTTTCTACTTTTTTGTATTAATTGATAAAATAAACAATAAATAATAAATAATAAATAATTCAAATTATGATTATTAATAATAATATTAAGTTAATTAAAATTAATAAAAAAATACAAAAAAGTTATAGAGATTAAATAGAGTTGTCGATAACATTCATATAATATTTTAACAACTCATTTAGCCTATTTACTTGTTAACTGTTTACTATTATATATAACATTGCAAATAAATTAACATCTCTCTCATATTTTGCAGTCAACTCCCTTTTTTTTATAGCTAATTTTATTTATTAAAAAATTAATTCGCATGTATATTATTGTTTAAACAAACATTGTAGCATGTTTGAAGATTTTAGCATGCTGTATGTCTATATTCTTTTGTTTGGTCTATGATATAGTCAAATTATGTGTTTTTATGAGATAGAAAGAGGAATATACATTTACTTACATTAAAAATAAATAGACGCTATGAATAAAATGCACAATATATATAAACTATATCGATTAATTGATCATAATTCAAAATATTGTCCAAATTACTTAGTTTTTGTAATTAATTTTTTATTAATTTTATATTATTATTAATTAATAGTTATTATTTTAATAACTTATTTATTAAATTTTCATTTTTACATTATTTATTATAAAAAAAATTGAGTGGAAGACTGCATTCTCAAGATACCACAAACTACGAAACTCAATTTTTTTTTCTTTATATGATCAGATATTGAGGATGTGATTTAAAGAAAATTAAAAAAAATATATATAATATTTTAATATATTTTTTTTGAAGTAAGGGAAAAGTTAGTTCCTCAATTTTTTAAAATAAATTAAGGGACAAACTAATCTAAATGTCTTTGTAATCAAATTTAATACATTTGGAATGTTACATGATAGGTAGTGCATCACATAAGCAAGTCGCTCTTCAAAAATGCTCAAAAAATACAATAGGTAAAAACTTAAGGTGTGTCGATTTATTTTTGTGACAGACTAAGAGTTGAATTTTTCTCCTCGGAGACTAATTGGAGTTTAACGAGGGAATAAAAAATACTTGAAGTAAAAAATTGTCAGCGCTTTTGGTAATAATGAACATGTAAAAAAAAATATTTTTTATTATTTTTAGAAATACATTATTTCTATCTATTATTTTATTTTTTTTCCTCTGTCACAATGATTCATTTCAATTATTTATTTATTTTTTATAAAGAAGTTAAAATAAATAAATATTTTAGAAAATAAAAAATAAAAAATAGAAAACTAAACAATTCTAAATTATCTATTTCAATAGGTATACATTTGAAAACTAATATAAATACTATGCTATAAAATAAGTTTAAAAATTTTTACAAATAAATTTATTCTAAACTGTGATACTTTTTCAAAGTTCAATAAAATATAATTATAAAAAAAGTTGAATATACAGTATCATACTAGTAAAATTAAAGTGTCCC
The DNA here is from genome assembly GCA_037974295.1 of Cicer cuneatum. Lineage (NCBI taxonomy): Eukaryota > Viridiplantae > Streptophyta > Magnoliopsida > Fabales > Fabaceae > Cicer > Cicer cuneatum. The sequence goes on along the minus strand of JBBPBO010000001.1, from coordinate 79,277,929 downwards.
AATTGAAGAAACAAAGTAAAAAAGTGCTATGTTTACGAAAGCTGATCAGAAATTGCTGACCCTTGAAGTTGGATCGTGAAAGATAGCCAACTTTTGGTCTGCTTGATGCAGATGACAGAAACTGCAACCAAATGAACAGAATCTGTATTCTTTTGAGATACTACTTTTTTTTATGTGTCCAAAAAAAGAATTATCGCTGGAAAATTGATGCTTTTTACAGTATGAAAAGTTGGGACCATTTTTGGTTACGGTAATTTTCTTTTCTATGTACCAAATTTACTTGGCTTTAAAGTAAGCTCAGAACTTCTCTCATATAGGTCTGATATGTAGCTGAGAAAGAGAGGTCACACTATTGCTCTGCATATTGTTGCAGTATATAGCAGCGCCAAACAACCATAGGCTACAAAGTCATGACTCATGAGAATGGATCTATCTTTGATGCAGGTAACTTTACTGTATTTTAATTAAAAATTAATTATTAAAGTAAATTAATAAATATTATTGAAATACGAGATAAACTTTGATTGGGAAATAAGTATTAAGAATTATTTAATTACTAATTATAGTGATCACATTTTCCTACAATACATATACACACACTAGTTGATTTCTAGATTGAATGATCACATGATAGGTTTAAATATGTGAAACGATCTCAATCCAGTAATTAAGAACGGTAACTATGTGACGCAATTATATTAGACAATCTGATTCCATGATTATAGTCTAATATAGTCGTTGAACCCACTAGATTATGATAACAAATTTTTTAGGGGATAAAAAAGAATATACTTGGTAATTGTAATTTTACAAACAAAAAAAATATATATATATATATAGTCAAATTTTTAAACAAAAAGGCACAACACAAAAAAAAAATCACATCTACTATGAATTTAAGAAAAATAAATATTAACAAAAATACATTATCACTCTAATTAAATTTTTCATTGGATTATTAACGGGAGACACAAAGTAATTGTCGTGTTTTAAATTTTAAACTATATTTTATTGCTACTATAGTTACATAACATACACTTATAATTTTTTTAAGCAGTAATTATCATTTATATAACTAAATATCCTCTAATTGACTAAAAAAAAAACTCCTCTAATTCAAAAAAAAATTAAAAAAGTATTAT
>JBBPBO010000001.1:79255868-79276530 GCA_037974295.1 Cicer cuneatum | reverse complement strand
ATACCTAAAAACAATTCAAAATTTTAATTTAGTCTTTATAAAAAAAAATTATATTTTTTATTTTTTATTTATCATTGATACACAAAATATGAGACAAATACTAAAATAATGCATGATAGATATTTATAATTGATGTTTAAAAGACATATGACAAATATTTATTGGTGATAAATATAAAAAATCACGAAAGAAAGATTTGATATTGAAACATAAAAAACTACGTAACAAATATTTGTCATTAATGAATATTTATAAATAATATATAAAAAATATCAAACAAATATCTGCCGATGATATAGAATTACATGATAAATATTTTTTATATATAAAAAAATATACGAAACAAACATCTGTCACTAATAAATATTAAAAACAATGAAACAAATATGCGTTAGCCATTCAATAGAGGGGACTTCTTACTAGTAATTGTATACAAAAATTTGCATTGGTTATACCTAGAAGATGCATAATATATAACAATAAATCCATGTGTATCGTCCATTATTACTGTTTGCAGCGCAGGTGTAATTTGCTATTTTTAAAGTGAGAAAAATTAAATTCTGACATTATAAATTTTCACTTTTTGAAAAATCTAAAAATTATTCTGTTCTCAAACATTTCATTTTGAAAAAAAATCTGAAATTCTGAATTTTCTAAAAATAAAATGTTCGAACACAATTATATATATTTCAAAATTTTTAAATATAAATTGAAAGCGAATATGTGTTTTTAATAAAATAGTAGAACAATTATTTTACAATTTTAGTAGATTTGTGGGATATGAAGGATACCAAGTAGGGTCTCACCAAAAATATAAGGATACAAAGAATAATACAAATATTCGTATTGGTGATCATTTATGAATAAAATTTGTGATAAACATATTAGGGGTTTGTTTGATTCTCTTTTCAAAAACTTTATTTTAGTTTTTTAAAATTTAAAAACTAAAAATTTTATTTAAATTACTTGTTTTTAAAAACTGTTTTGTAAAACTATTTTTAATATTATACTTTTTAAAATTAAAAAAATAAAACAGTTAAATGGTGTTTTATTTCTCAATTTTCAGTTTTTTAATTCTCTAATAAAAACTGTTTTAAAAATTTATATTACCAAATAAGTTTTCTCTTTTTCTCATCTCTAACTTTTTTTAAAAAAACAAGTATATCAAACAAGTTTTTTCTTTAATTATATTCTTTAAAACAATTTTTAAAATCAAATTTATAAAATATTTTTTAAAAACTAAAATACAAAAATGTTTCAAACAAACCCTAATGTGTAGTTTAATAGGTACCTATAAGTAAAATAAATTGATTATTTATTAGTTAATAAATATAAAGATAGATGTAATAATACTCATGTTTCCAAATATCTAGATATCTGTAATTATTAATAAAATTAATATATTTTAATGCACTTTGTTCGTGTATTATAGTCTTAATATTTCCGTAAAAAGAAAAAGTCTTTGCATTTTTTGGATAAATTTTTGTACTATATTTTATTTATGTATTAATGTTTTTAGAAATTTAATGTATATACACGTCAATTAATCACAATTGTTAAATTTTATTAATAATATTTGACTTTTGTCATAACTACTTATAAAGTCATTCACATAATTAATCATAATTTGTCAAACATATAAAACTTTTTACAAGATGCATTAAAAAGAAACTCATGTTTTTACATGTTATTGCTTTTTTTCCCAGAAAAAGTACCATACACTGGCAATGTAAATTAATTTTACAGTGACAATTAACATTAATTGTTGATCTTATCATCTTCTCTCATGATTGTAGCTTCCATAATGAAAAACTTTATAATCAATGACTAATGTTATTTGTCGGTGTAAAAGTGTTTACACAGACTGTACAAACCGCAACATTGCTTCAAATATATTGAGGAATAATTGTAAAGTGTGGTCCAATACCGAAAGAAATGTGTGATAGGTGGTTATTTGTGATGGTCATTCTACAAATTTTTGGAATGACCATTGGATACCAGACTATGGAAAGCTTGTTGACTCAATACCTCAAGTCATTCCATCTAGAGAGTCTAAGTTTTCTATATCGAGCTACATCAATTATACAAATTAGAATTGGAATAAACTGCAACAAATTATGCATGAGTCAATATGTGAGAAAATTCGATCCTTGAAGCCTCCAACCAGTGCTTCTCTGGATTTCCCCAAATGGCTGTTAGCCATTGATGGCCATGATACCCATGTTGACTCGATAATATTATTCAAGGATGTTTGGAATTGGCAGGGCCCGACTAGAGTTAGGAAGATACTTTGGAAGATGGCACACGAGAAACTTTTGACAAATGCTGAAAGATGTCACAGAGGTATGGCCTCCGACGACCTATGTCAGCGTTGCCTTTCTACGCCTGAGACCTTTATGCACATTGTGAGGAATTGTGAGGATGTTCAACTACTTTAAAATAAAGTTATTGATCTTTAATTTTTGAGTAAATTATTTAACATGGGCACTTATGCTTGGCTTGAATGAAATCTTACTTATAACGACATTGAAAACATTCATTTGACATGGAAAATGTTCCTTGGTGTGATGGTAAATAAACTATAGAAAGATCGAAACTCTTTGGTTTTCTCACAAAGAACAAAAACGGGGAGTGATTTGTGGCAATATTATATTTGTAACCAAATTGACTTTATTCATAACTCTTTGATAGAGAGTAAGTTGTAAAACATAACTTAATTAACCCTAATAAAAAATTAAGGATTAAACCCCCGTGGGGGTTATGAAAATGAACGTTGATGGTGTTTACATCCATATTGATGGCTCATCGACCTGTGAGGGAATTATTTGCGATCATAATGATGAGTTCATATGTTGTTTCCACTACAAAGTGACATCCATTGACTCCTTATTTTTTGAAATGTGGATTTTTCGCAATAGTGTTTTATTGGCCCATGATAAATGTATTCATTATGTTATTTTTGAAATTGACTCCTTGACCCTCATCTCCATGATCAATAAATGTTATACTTAGTTTACTCCATTGCTTATCCTTCTCAAAGAGATCATCTATGTATTGTATCAGACTGACTGAACCTACTCCCTTAGCTATTCTCCAAGAGAAGCAAATAGATGTGCTCATTTCTTAGCTTAGCTTGGTCACAATGCTCATTTTTTGTTTAAATATTGTACCCACATTTTTCTTTGTTAGATTCATTTATGATGTATGATACTAGAAGTTATCATTCTCAACTTTCGTTTTAGTTAACATAATTCCTTTTTAATAAAAAAATGTTTAGTTGATATTTGTGTAGATATGTATAAAGTATGAACATAATTTTTATCTGATAAAACAAATAATGAATGGCTATTATCTGTGTTCGTGGATACTATGGATTGTGTGGATGGGCTTTGCGTCATGATGGGCCTTCAGGTGGCTTTCTCCTGACGAGCTGTGTGTTTCGTTTTTTATATACTAAAAATGACATTCATTCATTCAAATTGATAACAATTTTATTGATCGAGAATATTACAATTCAAAATTACAAAAACTATAAAAGATAAATCGGCGAACAAACTCATAACATTCAGGTTAATAGCGTAAAACGACACTGAAGTTGTAACGTTGATGACGCATAAAACATTGATTGAATTTGCACTTCGAAGTTGATCTGAACTACAAATTACCATAAAAGAGAACAAAAAAGGATTTAGAGGAATGATTTGATGAATTATAAATAATTAAAAAAAAAATGAGAAACTCAAGAGAATAGGGGTGGCGGATGTATGTTTCGCTTAGCAACGAGTAAGCGTGAAACTTTCTTTAAACTTGTATGTTCAGTTTATTTATTTATTTTTGATAAAAATTGATTCCAGTTTATTAATGCTAAGTGAAAGGTCTCTGAAAATAGTGGATAGAGAAAAAACTCTTATGAAAGGTCTCTGAAGTTGTAACGTTGATGACGCATAAAACATTGATTGAATTTGCACTTCGAAGTTGATCTGAACTACAAATTACCATAAAAGAGAACAAAAAAGGATTTAGAGGAATGATTTGATGAATTATAAATAATTAAAAAAAAAAATGAGAAACTCAAGAGAATAGGGGTGGCGGATGTATGTTTCGCTTAGCAACGAGTAAGCGTGAAACTTTCTTTAAACTTGTATGTTCAGTTTATTTATTTATTTTTGATAAAAATTGATTCCAGTTTATTAATGCTAAGTGAAAGGTCTCTGAAAATAGTGGATAGAGAAAAAACTCTTATGAAATAGCACAAATTGACAAGATTGAACTATGATTCATTAATTACATAATTATTATTTACACTATTTAACCTCTAAAAATCCGGAAAACACAGTAATAATTTATGAATCCACCTTTGGAAAAACATGATCAAATTACAATAATCAATAAGATAATGATGTAAGCCAGAAAATGGAGAATTAACAGCATCTTCCATCATCTCCAACCACAAGTTAATTACTAATAATAATAATCAACAATACCGTAAACTCAAAATACGCAACACGGTAATGGCAGAAACGAAGCATAATTGAATTGGAAGAAAGAGAAATGAGAACATGCGCATGCCTTCACGCTTCTCTTATTCTTCACTCATCACTTCAATTTCAATTTCAATTTCAATTTCAATTTCAACAACAACGCTATCATCATTATCTAAATCTTCCTTCATTCTCCCCTATTCGCTCTCTATTCCTCTCTCACACTCCAACCACCACCTCTCTCAATGTTATACCGCGCGATATTGAAGTTGAATTATCATCCTCCGACTCAAACGACGTCGTTTTATCTATAAACGAAAACCCTACGATTGAGCCACACAACGAAGTCGAACAAGCTTCTCCCCCACTTATCCTCTCCGATGAAGTTAAATCCACTAAACACAAAAAGAAGAAAGAACAAAACGACGACAACAGTACCAACTTCGATAACCGTTTCAAGCTCCGCAACGGAAGACAGGTTTGTACTCTTTTCAATTTTCAATTTTCCATTTCACTCGATTCAATTCAATTCAATTCAGTTCGATTCTCTGTTTTCAGGTTTTTGAAGAGAAAGCGTATCTCGTTGGCGTTGAACGAAAAGGTGATGTTAGGGATTCTTTTGGTATAGAGGAATCTTTGAGTGAATTGGAACAGTTAGCTGATACTGCTGGATTATTGGTTGTTGGTTCTACATACCAGAAGTAAACCTTTTTTTATTCACTTCATTTGTCTTTTACTTGGTTTTTTTATTACTCCACCTTCAATTTAAAATTTGGCATAGTAAATAGATATATGCAAATTGAATGTTTCAAGTTTGTTTCACCAAACTGATTCACTTCTTATATCTTATATATCACATTGTTATATTATTGTTCGTGAGGTGTCGGTTCAGTGGTTAGAGCTTAAACTTATAACCTCGAGAGATAAAATTCAAATCTCCTGTTAGCTTATATTGTTAGTGTATATTTATAAATTCTTCTGTTGTTGTCTATTGTCATGCAGTTGAATACCACTTTCTTTTAGGTTAGTTCAATTGCTTGCTAGCTTACATTGTCGGTGTATAGTTATTGAACTTTTATTTTGTTGTCTATTGTCATGTAATTGAATACCACTTTTTTTAAGGCAATATGATGCTGTTGTTGTATTTCATTGCTTATTTTTTTGGTTCTACTACTTATGTTAATAGAACATTGAATGCTCATGTCTGAATACATTGATTTAGATGTAATTTTGCTTCTTTCCCCAACCAAATTGTCATTTTATTTTGTGAGTTTGAAAGAACTTGAGAATCAACCCATGCCCTAATGATGGAGATAATGAACCATGGTTACCGGTTAATATGCAACATTTTTTCCTTAGACTCCTCTCTTTCATGATGCTGAAGATAATTAATTGACGGATTTCATTAAAACTATTGTTGCTTTTGATTACATAATTTTGTTTACAGGCCATACCCAGCAATCCTATCTTTCTTCTCTTTGAGATATTTCTATATTTTGACTCACTTTGAGAGTTTATCTAAATGGTACAGGCTTGCTTCTCCAAACCCTAAGACGTACATTGGCTCCGGCAAAGTTTCTGAAATTAAAAGTGCAATTAATGCATTGGATGTTGAAACTGTGATATTTGATGATGAGTTGTCAGCTGGGTAAGGGACCTTCTGTCTCACATTTATGCTATCCAACTGCACACTTCCTGTTAAGACTATTTTTTATCACATTACCATTTAGTTTGTTGACTATTTTATTGAATGTGGTTTGTCTTCAGAGCAGACAAAATAAAAGTGTCGTAAAAAGTAATAATATTTTGATGTTTTTGCTAGCTTTTGATTTGAGATAATTGGAACCATAAGAACCAGGTTGCTCTGGAGGTTCTGTTTGAAATGTTGGTTTCCAGTATGAGTATGATGATTTGTTAACCTCTGATTTTTAGCAAGAAGGTGGTGAGATAGCTTAAACTATGCTGTATATTTCATATTATTTTCCTTTATTCTTTAATAGATACAGACTGTTCTGCTCTACATTGCTTTGTCTATCTTTTGATAAAGGAGTGTGTAAGGGTTAAGATTAGGACTTCTTGTAAGTGAGGTAAGGGTTGGAAGATTGGGTATTGAGGGTTTAATGTATTTATGGTAGAGAATATCAATTCGCAGGCTGTTGGAGAGGCATGAATTGATAGATTGGTGGGTGTTTGGGGGTGTTTGAGTTGCCTGTAAAACTATGGAAAAGTCAAACAACGAAAACTAGTTTTTTATTCTGTGAAGTTATCTGATATTTTAGGTAGGCACAAAAAATCAAGAAACAGATACTAAAGATACTCTTTGGTCTGGAAATGGAATGCAATTGCTTACCAACTAATAACAGTAACTAATTATGAACTAGTAAGATGTTTGAACTTTGAATTCGCAGTATAGATACTAAAAGCAGCCCCAAAATAAAAACAAAACTAAAAAAAACCGTAATGTTTTGATCTGGAGGCATATGGTTTCATGATACTAGTGCATCCGGCATATTTGATATAATTTTACTCTCTCTCTCTCTCTCTCTCTCTCTCTCCCTCTCTTCCTTTTGTTATCTTGCATTGTGCCGGTCAACTACTCCAAAAATGAATAATTTATTGTAATCACATTGTTGCGTAACGAATGCCACTCTGATTCTCACATGAAGTTATTGATCCTTGCTAATACTAGGCAACTGCGCAACTTGGAAAAGATTTTTGGTGGAGATGTGAGAGTTTGCGATCGAACTGCTCTCATCCTTGATATATTTAATCAGCGAGCAGCAACACACGAAGCATCTTTACAGGCAATAATATATTAAAAAGGAGGTTTCTCCAGTATCCTTTGTTTTTAATTGGGTATCACTAATCAGTATCTCGAATAATTATTGATCAATATTTGGTAATGTAATCCACATAGTTGACATATAAATGCAAAAGAGGACTTCTCCATGGGAGTTTTATGTTTTATATCATCACTTAATTTCAATATTTATTTTTATTTAAATTAATTTATTAATAATTTACTCTAAAAATTACATGATATATTTTCTTTGAAATATAAGATTGGAATTTAGTATGATGAATCTGATGATGGACAGAAATAATGTATTTATATTTCAATTATGTGGGGCATGTTGCTAAATATTAGCCACTAATTTTGCTAGAGGTGCTGATGAAATCTCCAAATCACACACACACATACAAGCTTTGGCAAATTGGAAAAATTTAGACCTCTTTTCTGATAATCCTACTTCTTTTGATTTCTAGGTTTCATTGGCACAAATGGAATACCAACTACCTCGTCTAACAAAAATGTGGACTCATCTTGAGCGTCAATCAGGAGGACAGGTGAAGGGAATGGGTGAAAAACAAATAGAAGTGGATAAGCGTATTTTGCGTAACCAAGTAAGCATACAGTATTATCTAATTTATCAGCATGGCCACGAAAATCAGCTTCATTTGATTGTTTAAGTGTGATGTATGCTAGTGTAATACTATGATTAGTAACCTACCAATTTCATACATTATGCATTTCTCTAAAATTCATGGTTATTTCTGTTTTCCCCTAAAACTTTGTTTTCTAAGAATTATCTATTGCATGGGCTTTGACAGATTGGTGTTCTTAAAAAAGAGCTAGAATCTGTTAGGAAACACCGAAAGCAGTACCGTAATAGGCGTATCTCAGTACCTGTGCCAGTGGTATCCTTGGTTAGTTTTTTAACATTTATACTGAGGCCATTCTTTGTTAGGCTGATATTGCCTTTGCATCACGGTAATGTATGCCATATAAGATGATGATATATGCTTATTTGCCATCATTTTAGGTTGGTTACACGAATGCTGGTAAGAGTACGCTTTTGAATCAATTAACTGGAGCAGATGTTCTTGCCGAGGATAAATTATTTGCAACTTTAGATCCAACTACGAGGAGAGTACAGGTCAGTCAAAATTTTACCCGGATAATTTCACATTTTTATTCACTATACATTGTCTTTATTGTTGCATGCTTTCATTTTCAACTATTGTGTGTGTGCTTCAAATTTGTTATGAGACTCAAATACCAGCTTCTATTCTTTGCCAAATAAAGAACTAGTCCAAAACCTTTCATCGGAATTTACCTTACAACACAGTCATTTCCTATGTTAACAGTATCCCTTGGCTGTGGGATGGCTAAATTTCGTTGTTAATGATTTTTTAACATGCAGGAATTTGAGCCGTGTGCGGTTTGAACTATAGGTATTTTAACACGCTGTGCTTTGTTTATTTGCTTTTGTCCAGATGAAGAATGGAAAGGAGTTCCTCCTAACAGACACAGTTGGTTTTATTCAGAAGTTACCTACTACACTAGTAAGAAAACATGCCTCTGTTACAATTTTTTCCGCCTTTGGGTGTTACCCAATTGATATTTAGCATTATTTTTTGACATGATTTACGATCAAATTAACATGTTGCCGTTAAAACTTAACCCAATTATGAAATGATCCCCAAAAACTGTCATTTTCTCTGCTCTCTGCAGGTTGCTGCCTTCAGAGCCACACTGGAGGAGATATCAGAGTCATCACTTATGGTGCATGTGGTTGATATCAGGTTATATATAATATCAGTAAAACTTCTAGGAGTCACTTTATTTGTAGAGGAAAAGAATTTAGAAGAACTAGACAACTACTGGTGTTGGCTTACTTTTCTCATCAATTGTTTTTATGAATTGCAGTCACCCCCTGGCTGAGCAACAGATAAATGCTGTGGACAAAGTTCTATCAGAACTAGATGTATCATCAATTCCAAGACTGATGGTCTGGAACAAGGTATTAGGAGAACGGTTTTAATGGTTTACCTCCTCCCAAAAGAGTTTACCAAGTTGATCCTTTTTCCTTTATCTTTGGTAGTTTGTATGTATTGGACCTCTGCACCCTGCAGTTCTTCCAATTTATTTATTAGTACAGTATTTTGGTACACAGCATTTAGGATGTTAGCCTGTTCTCGATAAACTTTGTTGATTGATATGTTTATGAGCGAGAAAGGCAGCTTTTAACTATTTTCGTCAATTGGTCGAGGAAGATAACATGCATAGTGGGAGTGATTCCTTTCCAAGCCTGTTTCCAGGTCCTGCTGTGTTGTACAAGTATGAATGTGACTGAAGTGCTTTAACATTACATAAGGACCACTTTCCATTCCAATCCTACATTCAATAATAATTGATCAGACACCCTTCATTATGTCTAAAGCTCTCTAGTTCTCTATGGCATACATAGCGTAGCACTATTATGATATCCTTGTTAACTCTAAATCATTTATATTCCTAACACTATCAAAATCTCAACAACCTCATAATTTGGGATGAAATTGAGCTCACTTATGAAGGACTAGCTTAACGACTGAAACAGTTGAAGGCAGAGCAGTCAAATAGTTTATTGAGATTATTCTACCTAAAAATATATTCACTTTCTTTAAATCAATAACTTAAGCCTTTAGGATAGTTAGTTCATGATATGTTTTCAGAGTCTCTATAAGAGTTTGATCATTGCTACACACCATTCTAAACTGCAAAAACAAATCAGCAGAAGATAGATGGATCAATGCATTGTCCTTGTTTCAAACCATAAGGACTTGTGAGAGAGGACATGTTATTAGAAAAATTCCATTCACCTGCCTATAGCAAAAAAGGTATAGGATAGGTTGTTTCTGATGGCAACAAGAGGAAATATGACTTTTATCTTAAAATGTTGTTACACGGGCAATTTTATGCATTGTTTATTTTTATAATATCATATCTTTTGGATAAGCATTATTGTATATTGGGAAGTAAAGTAACCATAATGCTTTAAAATCAGTTCCTGGATTAAGGACTGCATTTGGTTCAAAATAGGCTGTCATTTTAATTTTGTTTTTCAGTTTCTCACAGCAATTAAATTATTCTCCTTAAGATCAGTTTTTCCCTTCATCAACAAACTTTGCTTTGCACTTGAAGTTTAATTGTTCCAGCATGAACTCCAGCTTGAACATTCTGACATATCTTTTTCTTATGGCAGATTGATAATGCTAGTGATCCCCAGAAAATCAGGCTTGAAGCTGAAAAAAGAGATGATGTTGTATGCATATCTGCTTTAAGTGGCGATGGCTTACCAGAATTCTGTAATGCAGTTCAAGACCAACTAAAGGTACAAAATGAAGCCATTTTTTATATAACTTAAATTTACCTTCTGTCTTTGGATATCATGCAGTCCATTTGTTAGATTTATATTTGCTAGTCAAAATTCTGTTATTCTTTAACAGGACTCCATGGTATGGGTGGAAGCTTTGTTACCATTTGAAAATGGGGACCTTCTCAGCACCATACACCAGGTTGGAATGGTCGAGAAAACTGTAAGTAAATACCCTGTCGATTAATCAATTGCTACCTGTTGATCATAAATCACGGTTTTCCTACTTGTTATTGTTGGATTTCCTGACATTTCATCTAATTCATATATAGGAGTATACAGAGCAAGGGACATATATCAAGGCTCACGTGCCCCTACGATTTGCAAGATTGCTAACACCTATGAGGCAACTGTGTGTATCACTGCGATCTTGACTTTCTTAAATATGTATATAATTAAGTTTCATAAATATCTGCCATCCGGGGGTGTAGAAAATGATTAATACAGTTTGCATCTGTTATGTATGAGGCCATGGGCGAGAGAAACAATTATTATGGCTTGTAGCATAACATGTCTCATGTAAAGCTGTACATATATGTATGTAATTATTGATATTGAAGTCAGATTAGCAAGCCCTTGAAAATGGAGACTCTGTTGAAAACCTCGAAGGATATCTGTTAGAATTGTTAATTGAAGAAAGTAACGGTAAATGTAATAAAGAATTGAGAGAAGTTGATGTAATGCAAATATGAATTCTATTAAAATTGAATTATGATTACAATGTTGTGGTATTCATTTATAGGTAAAGACCACTTGTAATAAACTCTAAACTGAATCTAACAAACTCTAACAGAATACTCTATATTTGGATTCCCCATATGTACCTTAGCCAATAAGTCACGTCTATATTTGGATTCAGAAAGAAGTAAAAAGCCATTTGGTAAGTAAGTCACCTCAATTCCAAGGAAATAGTCCAAGTTTCCCAGTTGTTTGAGTGCAAATTCAGAGTTCAACTTGGTAATAAGTTGTTGAATCTGAGTTAGGGAACTCCTAGTAAGGATGATATAATCAACATAAACAAGAGCCATTAATGTAAATAAGGTGGAACGTAGAATGAAGAGGCTGGGGTCACATTTACTGACATTGAAGCCATAATGAAGAGGCAAGCCTTGGGGTTTGTTTTAGTCCATACAAAGCTTTGTTGAGCTTACATACCAAGCTTTTGTCTTGAGATTCAAAACCTGGAGGTTGCACCATGTATACTTCTTCTTCTAAAACACCATTTAAAAAGGCATTATTCACATCAATTTGCTGAATAGGTCAGTTGTTGGACACTGCAATAGTGAACACAATTCGCACAATGACTGGTTTAACCACTAGAGAGAACATTTCAGTGAAGTTAGAATCAGCCTATTGATGAAATCCTTTTGCCATAAGACGTGCCTTATACTTATTGATTGATCCATCATGATTCTCTTAATTCTAAACACTCACTTACACCCTATAGGTTCACGACTACGGGGTGGAGTGACTAGGGACCAAGTATTGTTCTGAATGAGCAACATACTCGGTTTTCATTGCTGCTAACCACTGTGGGGCAGCAAGTGCTTGTTGGACAGTGGTAGGTTTTAGGTGTGTAAGGAGCAGAGTGGGATGCAGTTTTGGCTTGACAATGCCATTTTTGACTCTTGTTTGCATGGGATGTGTATTATGAGGAGGAACTCCGATGGGGACAAAATTAGTTGCAAAAGTTGTTGGCCTAGAATCTGAACCAGGGGTGGGAGAGAGCATTACAGGTTTGGGTGCTACAAGATTTGAATTTGAATAAGAGTTGGGAGTAGGCAAGTGTGATGAAGAAGAGCCTGAGGGTGAGCTTGGAGCTGCATTATTAATAATGTAGTTTGTAGCAATGTGATGGGGAGGCAGGGGTTGTGTTACTTATAGAGGCAACCATGATGAGGTGGATGGTGCTTGTGATGGAGCGGGGGGCTTGGAGAACAATTCAAGGTAGGGAAACCTTGTTTCATTGAATACAACATCTTTTGAGATATAGATTCTTCCATTAGAACGGAGACACGTATACCCTTGTATGATGAAGAGTATCCCATGAATACACACTTTTTGGATCTAAAGCAAGTTTGTTGGGGTTGTATGGTCTTAGGAGTGGAAAACATGCACATCCAAACACCTTTAGGTCCTTGTAGCTTGGATGCTTGTGTTGTAGAAGGAAATGAGGAGACATATTGTTGAGAACAAGTGTTGGTAGCCGATTGATGAGGAATGTAGCTGTAACAAATGCATGATCCCAGAATTTGAGGGGAATTCCAACTTGTGCCTGCAGTGTGAGACTAGTGTCCACTAGGTGCCTGTGCTTTCTCTCAACTAATCCATTCTGATGATGAATGTGTGGACAAGTGAAACGATGCGTAATACCCAAATCAGCAAGATATTTGGTGAAGGAACCCCTCGTCACTTTGGACAACTTTGATTTTACAGTTAAATTGCAATTCTACCATGGATTTGAATTGCTTGAAATGAGCTAAAGTATCAGATTTCTGTTATAGGGGATAAACCCAAACAAACCTAGAACAAGTATCAACACATGTGAGAAAATACGTATAGCCTCTATGGGATGTGACAGGGGCAAGACCCCATAAGTCACACACCACCGGTTCAAAGGGATTATGGTATATGGTAGTTGAGTGAGGAGTAGGCAGACAATGTGCCTTGCTTAGACAACACGCTGGGCAAAAGTCAATGGAGGCTTTTGCTGGTGTAGGGATATTACACAGTTTTAATACTGCCTTAAGTGATTCAAGATGAAGATACCTTAAACGAGCATGCCATAAATGATAAGCAGAATTTGAAGTGGAATGAAAGTAAGAAGAGTGTAAATTGGAGACACTATTATTCATATCTTTAGTAGTAACAAAAGCAGTAGGTACAGTAGCGAAAAAGTTATCACAATAAACAACATTAATTTCAAATTTATGAACATTCAAACTAGAATATGAGTAAAATGGATTTTCAAACTTGTAGAGGCTGTTTGCTCCAACTATTCCTTTTAGCAGAACTTCAGAAGAAGCTTGTGATTTCGCAACACAAAAAGTGGGGTGAAATTCAAATAAAACTCCATTATCTTGTGCGAACTCACTAACGCTAATTAATTTTTTGGTAATTGATGGAACAAGTAAAAGGTTCTTGAGTGTAATATTGGTGTTAGGATGAGTTGAGCAAGGAAAATGCATGTTGCCTATTGAGTTTATGGACAAACCTTGCCATTGCCTATTAGCACATGATCTGATCTAGGTAAGGAAACTGCATCTCCCAAGCTGGAGGCATAAGGTGTGACATTATCGAAGCACCTGAGTCTGGATACCACAATTGGTTGTTGAAACAAGAATCAACACCAGTGAAAAGAGCCTAAAGATGAAAGAGACGTGGATTAGCAGGCCTATGGCTGGGGTAACCAAATTGAGGTTGAACAAGGGATTGTTGCTACATCAGGAAAGGAGTGGAGGGAGGTGCTCCCCAAGGAGAATAGATAGATTGACCAGTTCCTGACTGACAATAATTGCAAATGGAGGCATCGTGACAGATCTGGCACTGTACACAACCACCACAACCTCCTCGACCAAAATGACAACGACCACGACCACGATCATTACGACCACCGCGAGAGCCATATCCTTGATAATCTGAGTTATTCACATTCACATGATTCGTACATGACGGAAACTTAGGGTTCAGTTGCAACAGAGTATCAGTCGTGGAGTTCACAGACGAGGTCGACGACTCTGCCTGAGTAAGAATGACGACGACGACTTCTGGAAGCTTCTTCCAACGAGCACGAGTCTTCTTTGCTCGTGACGGCAACAACCATAGAATCATAATCTTTAGGTAAGGCTTCAAGGACGATTTCGACGAGGAAACAGATCTCCAATAGAAATTAAAGATTCATTGTTGGTGCAAACACGAAAGATGAACTCATCAATTTTACGATCTCCCTTGGTGAGATTGTCTAACTTATATCTGAGTTGACGTGCCTTGGTTGTGAGTAACGTGCGAAAATGACGATGGATTTCTTCCCAAACTTGCCACAAATAGTGACAATCAACAAGCTTCGTGAGAATCGAATCAGAGATCGTTGAAAGAACCCAGGTACAGACGAGTGCATCTGGTTGCTCCCACTCCATAAATAGAGGATTGAGACGATTTGCAGTGCGATCAGTTTCAGTTAAGAATCGTAACAGAGCTAAAGGTTCAGTGATGAACTTCTGAAGCTTGTGGCCGTGAGTTACGCCATCAATTTGTTGTTTCCATTGCTTGAAGTTCTTCTCATCAAGCTTAACAAAAATGAGGTGTGAAAATTTGACTTGTGAAGAAGGAAAATTGCCGGAGGCACCAAGGAAGGGATTCATGGAAGCCATTGATGAACGAGGATCGAGAAAAAGCTCTAAGATACCATGTTAGAATTGTTAATTGAAGAAAGTAACAGTAGATGTGATAAAGAATTGAGAGAAGTTGATGCAACGCAAATCTGAATTCTATTAAAATTGAATTATGATTACAATGGTGTGGTATTCATTTATAGTAAAAGACTACTTGTAACAAATTCTAAACTTAATCTAACAAACTCTAACAGAATACTCTAGTGGCTTTAGTTAGTTAGAGGATCAAACTATTTTGCTTTTACATATGTGCGGTATATATTTTCTAATAATATCGATGCAGAGTGTGTTTTCACTTTGCAACTATAGTTTGTCATACGGATTCAACTCTTTGTTTTGTTTTTAAATAACATTTAATTACTAACATAGCATGTGTACTGTAAAATCCCTAAGATATTTAGTGTATTATTGCATTCAAATTGAAAACAATGTTTATAATTGGCGATATTGCATGATCGGCAATCTGGTGTGGTTTCTGCAATTCTTCTAAGGAGACAATATTTAAATGAGTGGAACAAGATTTTGTATATTTAAACATTAAAAAGAATAATAAAATTCTACCGTCACCTTGGTCTTATTTATCAAAGAGACTATAGAAATACAGTAATAATTGGATGAAATTAACGCCATTTGACGGGAAAAGTTTTGGGAATATAATGAACTAATCATGCCTCAGTTTCTTATAAATGTTGAGGCCCATAGAGTTGGGAAAATGCCAAGTTTATTTTGGTTTTACAAATTAAAGTGAATCAATATGATTTTGTAAAAGTTACAGAAAATATGCATTATGATTAATATTGATTAATTATTAATATGTTGTTTGCTTGTAGAGTATTAAGTTTATTCGAATACATGAATTTCTTCATAGAACCATTGATTGAATTGAGAAGTTGTGTATATAAAAATTTGGTTCATTTTTAATTGACTTTCCTAAATCACTGAATTGCATTATTGCTTTAACTTTTCTACGACCAAGTCATAAATGATAACCGTATAAACTATGAGGCTGATACATAAACTCATTAGACTGTGTCACGACATGGGTGTTCACACTCTGCTTACTTTGTATTTGGAATCCTACTCATCTTCCTTTCTTGTATCTCATCGAGAAAACCACAAAAAGAAGACATGGGTGTTCACTTTCTTGTTCACACTCTGTTTAGTAATCAAATCCATTTAAGCAAATGAGTTCTGCACCTGTTTTGATCAAGTCCAGGAGCAGGTAAACCAGAACCACTCTCATAACTAAACACATTGCATCAGTGGTGGGGCAGTGACAGAACAGAACATGTTGATAAAGTCATAACTTTACTTCACAACATTAGTTGAAGAGAGTGAGTGGTTTGATCCTTTAACACTATATATATATATATATATATATATCAAACAATCCAATCCATCAGAACACACAATAATAATCATCAAACAAGCATATTATAATCTTGTTGTCACTTGTCACAATGCATTTCATCAAAGTCATTCTTTTTGTAACAACTTTCCTCTCAATTACAATCTCTCAGGCTCATCCTGCAGGCTTCAACTTTGGCTGGGGTGGTCATCATGGTGGAACAACTAGAGGAATGTCTTTTGGTCTTTCTCCTCAATTCTATCAGTTTTCATGCCCTCAAGCTAATGACATTGTTATGTCAGTGTTGGAGAAGGCTATTGCTAAGGATATCAGAATAGCAGCTTCTCTTCTTAGACTTCACTTCCACGATTGCTTCGTGCAGGTGAGTTACAATCACGGTAGCAAAACATGTTTTGCAAATATGTCTGCGACAACGGTCTTAGTCGTGACATCATAGTTTTTTATGTCTTTCTGACTGCATTAGACATATTTGATCTAATTTTATTCAATTTCAAGAATTACTAACGTAACTGCAACTGCGATTAAAAACATAGAGTAATAAACAAATAGAATCACCTTCTTTGCTAACAACTTTTGAGAAAAATTATACTCATTATTTCATGAGGAATTCTCATCCTTAGTACATAAAATTAAAGTATATATATTTTTTTGAGCTATTTTGTAGTATACATATATATTGTTTTGCAATTTTTAATTCTTTTGCGTGCATAGGTCAAGGAGTTAATTTTTTTTAAACATTTCATTTTTAATGACAGGGCTGCGACGCATCGATTTTGTTGGATGATAGCGCGACAATAGTCAGCGAAAAAAATGGCGGTCCGAACAAAAATTCGGTCCGAGGTTTTGAAGTGATAGACAAGATCAAATCTAAATTGGAACAAGCATGTCCTCAGACAGTCTCATGTGCAGACATTGTTGCCCTTGCTGCTAGGGGATCAACTGTTCTTGTAAGAAAAACACACATGACTAAAATTGAGATGACCCTCTTTTATATACTTTGCAAAGAAAATATATACTTAAATGTATATTTTTGAAACAGAGTGGAGGACCCAATTGGGAGCTACCATTAGGAAGGAGAGACTCAAAAACAGCAAGCCTAAGGGGCTCAAACAAAAACATTCCCCCACCAAATGCCACCATTGAAGGTCTCCTAACATTTTTCAAACGTCAAGGCCTTGATGAAGTAGACCTTGTTGCCCTCTCAGGTGAAACTTTCAAATTCTTAATAACATTTTAAATTAGTGATACACAGTACTTGTACTTGCTTATTAAAAAGAAGTGTGACACAGCAATCCCCTTATCTCAAATATAAGTAAAGTAGAATCAAATAAAGATGTATCCGATCTAAAATTTGGTTCAGACACATTAGTTTTTATTTATTTACTTTTGCTTATATTTGATACTAGAAGGAATACTTCCTTCATTTTTAAGTATCGTATTTTTAGAAGTGTTTTGTTCTTTTTTATTTATTGTTTTCATAGTTCGAAGTAGTATTAACTATTCTTTTGTCAAAATTATATTGCAAGAGACAAAAATATGTCTAATAAGATAATAAATTGATAAAAATATTTATACTAAGATTATTTGTGACGATTTCAAACGTTCTATTTGCCACGTCTCACTCTATTAGCGATTTTGTTCTCTCCTTCGTTTGCCTATAAATGCTTTCATTTGAATTTAATATAATAACTCTCATTATGGCGGGTCTCCTATACACAATAATTGATTCAATTAAATTCTTCACAAGCTTGAAATAGGTAATGATGTTATTAATTACGGTCAATAACAAAACCAATAACAACATTATTTTTTATTACTATGAATTGATTGCAGATTTGTTAAAAAAATTCCTTCCAACAGCTAATAATCACATGTACAAATATAAATATATTAAATGTACATAATTTAAATAAAATCAAATCATAAACACTAAATGTACACCTAAAATATCCATTGAATCATCAAAACACACATTAATAAGTTTCCTAAGTTTGACTTTGCCCATATATTTCAATTCATTCAAATTCAATAAAATAAAAATTTAGTTACAACAAATTACAATTACAACTATAAATATCCACAAATATATATCTACAATGTTGAAAACAAATTCAGTATGTATGTGGTGATCACTATCTCATGTCTCTCTTCTCTCCTCCGCCCCCAACTTATCCTTTTGTTCCTTGATTTTTTACTCTCATCTCATATGTTTAATGTAGCTTCTAAATATTCTAAACTCAAAAGTCGAACTAAATTTTTAATTTTCTTATTGTTTATTTTATGTCTTTTGTTATCGTTCATATAAATTTTATAATTTGCATATAAATAATTGGTTTTTTTAACCCCGTGCAACACACAAATTCTAGTGTATAGAAAAATTACAAATAATTTCATAAAAATAACAAAATCTGTTCACGATTATTAAATGAAGGGTCATGTTAATAATTTGGTAAGGAATTAAAATGAAGTTTTGTGTTGAAAATTTTAAAATTTCAAAAAGTTAAATGCATGACTTTAAAAATAAAATTTTCACTTTTAGTGTCTTAACAAGTAGTAATTAATTAATGAGTCACCTTTTTAACTTTTGATTTTTCTAAATGAAGGTGCACATACAATTGGTGTGGCAAAATGTGCAACATTCAAGCAAAGACTATACAACCAAAATGGAAACAACCAACCAGATGAGAATCTAGACAAATCATTTTACTTTGATTTGAAAACAATGTGCCCAAAATCAGGTGGTGACAACAAGATTTCTCCCTTGGACTTTGGTTCCCCAAGAATGTTTGATAATACTTATTACAAACTCTTACTTAGGGGAAAAGGTTTGCTTAATTCAGATGAAGTGCTTCTCACAGGAAGTGTTAAGGAGACTCATGAACTAGTAAAGAAATATGCACAAGATGAAAGTCTCTTCTTTGAGCAATTTGCTTTGTCTATGATCAAGTTGGGAAATCTTCGTCCTCTCACTGGATTTAATGGTGAAGTTAGAAACAATTGTCGTCGAGTTAATTAAGAAGCATAATTATATGTTGTTATAATTAAGAGTCATTTACATTGGTACTATTTAATTAAATAAAGACGCATATCTTTATGTTTTGCATTTTTTTTTTAAATTTATAAGTATTAAACCTATAGTAGTTATGAGGGTTTGAATTGTATTGTATATCTATATCAAGTTTGATAAGCTTATATGAAGTAGTTGTGTGTTTATGTTGCTTCCATATGTTACGTCAATAAGTTTATTTTATTGCTGAAAGTTTGTATGCATGTCTAGTTTAAGGATTGGACAAGAAAATAACACATGAAGAACATAACACAATTGAAGGGAAAATCCACACATGTTCAGAGATATTTGATGGAACATGCCACACAAATTAAAATAATATATAGAAATTATAACAATATATACATTATCATAATTATATTCATCATCTCAAATAATTTTTCAATAATGTCTCACAACTCAACATGTGTATCATGCTCCTCAACTCTAAAAGTTAAAAAAAAAAAAATTAAATACTTTAATCCTTCGAGTTATTTTGGTTATATTTCAGTAGTTTAAATTATAAACATTAAATATTTTGATCATTTAATTATAAATAGACATTTTGGTCACTTAAGTTACAATATTATACACTATTAAAATTGGCTAAAATATATAATGTTTATAACTTAAGGGACCAAAGTGTTTAATATTTATAATTCAATAGATTAAAATAAAATGAAAATTATTTGAATGACTAAAGTGTCTAATATTTATAACTTAAGTGATCAAAATAAAACAAATAAAATTTAAAAAATCAAAATAAAAACTAAAAATAACACAAACCCAAAAATCCAAAAGTACAGTTTAACCTTAAAAAAAAAATAGTGATACTTCACCTTCTTAAGTGTATCTATTTATAAGAGAATGAAGCCACTTTCATTTAAGTATGATTTAGTAGATAATAAACTTCCCATATTTTCAAAAGCTTTTACTTTATCTCTCTAATAATCTAGACACATTCATCTACCTATTGAAATATATCTCCTAAATTCTCACACTTTAAATTATTATTTATTAATTAATGTTTTGAAATTCTAATTCACAATATCAAAATAAATATGGAAAAATTACACTTATATGACAAACTAGAAAAATTACACTTTTTAATTATATCTTATTACGATCTTAATACTTTTTTATTTTGTTGTCATCATAATTTTAATATATATATA
>JBBPBO010000001.1:79213590-79255766 GCA_037974295.1 Cicer cuneatum | reverse complement strand
TATATGATGCACTTGTCTATAGTGATGCACGAAAAAAAAAATATTTAATACTCTCTTAGTTCTTAAATATAAACATATATTTCATATTTATTAGTAGTATAATTAATCTATTTATTTTGTGTAAAAAAAGACTAAATATTTCATTGCGTATAAATATATTTAATATTCCAAAATAAATTAACAATATTAATTGTGATTATATTTAAAAAAAATCTAAAAAACTAAAAAAATACTCATATTTAAGGATACATAACAATTAGTTGTAAAAAAAAAAAAGAACAATAATAATTACAAATCTACTTATTTAAAAAATGAAATAATAAAACAAACAAACCTGATTCCAAATCCAAGCCCAAATCCAAGCCCAAATCCAAGCCCAAGCGACTTCCTACCAGGCCAATCAGCTCCATTAACAAAACACAGCCGCTCTTCCTTTGCCCTTGTATCAGAAACAAGTCGCCCGGAGTCCACTGAACTCGCGTCGCCGGAAAACGCAGTCGTCAAAGTTCTCCTGTAGTGCGCGCGAAGTTTTGAAACCCTAAGTTGAACTGATTTTGAGTTTAGGTTTTGAATTTGGATTGAAGAAGAGCTTGTTCTCCCATTTTGGTTAATCGTTGACATAATGAAAGTAAAAGTTATATCACGTTCTACCGATGAGTTCACACGAGAAAGAAGCCAAGACCTTCAAGTAATTCATTAGACACTCTTCATTCTTCTTAATTCAATTCAAATTTATCATATTCTATTTCTTATTCATTCATTCATTCTTATGTTTTTGAAAAGCGCGTGTTTCGTAATTACGACCCTAGTCTTCGTCCTCAAGAGAAGGCAGTGGAATATGTTCGTGCTGTTAATGCTGTCAAGTTAGACAAGGTCATAATTTTCACCTCCTTTTTCCTGATTTTTCATGTGAATGTTTACTATGCTTGTTCGTGATTTTCACTTTTTTAATTTTTGTTGTTGTGAATTTAGATTTTTGCAAGACCTTTTATAGGAGCAATGGATGGACATGTAGATGCTATTTCATGTATGAGTAAGAACCCTAGTCAGTTGAAACACATATTCTCTGGTTCAATGGATGGAGGTACTTTACTCTTCATTACTTAATCATGTTGCTTTAATTTTATGCTTATATAATTGCTTAATTGTATTGTTGTGATCTTGGTATATTGGAATGAAAAAGTTTGGAAGTGAAGAGGGGATATTTTGTGTTTTACTATTCTTTTGGTTTTGGATTGATTTAAAAGGATATATAGAAATTAAGTAGAATGGTTGTGGTAATGGGTTGAGAAAGTTTGGAAGAGTGGTGGGTTGATGTAGTAGAAATTTTCGTTTGTAACCATACTGGACCAGACGCATGTTTTATAGGTAGTTTTACAACACATCTAATAGGACTCCTATTCTAGGCTATTTGTAGCTGGCCTTTGGTCAGGAACAATGCTTTTCTAGAGACAATACACTGGCACAATTTTACTTACCAGTCAAGAAGCTTCTGAAAGGGACATTGTTTTAATCTTGTCGCATAATTCATCATACATAATAATCAAACAACCATAAAAAATTTAGAGGTTAAACTCATCTATATCTTGCTGCATAACTCCTCCTTTTCACCCCAACCAACCTCTGGCTGTGTCATTTTGGTGATTGGTTTTTCAAACCCCCCCCCCTCTCTCACACACACACACTAATGCCATGCCATTACTTCTTTTCCTTACTCTTACTTGATGCAAATCCATTTTAAACCATTATATTCACACTAGGCCATACAAGTTGTGTTAAATGCATGTTGAAAACCTTTAACATTTGCCTTTATTGTGTTTGCAGATATTCGTCTCTGGGATATAGCTGCTAGGTAAAATATGCTTTTTTATTGCAATTTTAATTGTTTCTATCAGGGATTTAGAATCAAGTACATGCTATATGATATTATCTTTGCTATGAACAACATTTGTATGAATTATAGTCATGCATGTGTTTGTATCTTTAATAATTGGGTTGTTGTAACTACCGCTTTTTTCTTCTCTTTCTTTTTAGCATTGCTGGACAATCGCAGATAATATGTAAAGCTAAAAGAAGTTAACAGTTTCTCTTTTAGATATGAACGAGCCTCAGTTTGCTGTATCAAATATGACTTCAGATTTTCTAATTCTTTCACTGGTTTAGGATATATTTGCTTTCGGAAGAATGATCATAAAATTCTTAGTTCTTATATGATAAAAATATTTAATAATACATCAAACTTGTGTGTATGGATAATAAAAATATTGGTGAATGCCCTATGCATCAGCTTATTTAATTAGACTTTAGGCAATGAAGTGAGTGAGGATTTTCATGATTACAAATTGTGGGACTATGTTATTTTGTATCTAATTCTAATATTGTCGTTTTGTTTGAAATTCAAGACGGACTGTTTGTCAGTTCCCTGGTCACCAAGGTGCTGTGCGAGGCCTGACAGCATCTACAGATGGCCGCATTCTTGTTTCATGTGGAACTGATAGCACGTAAGCATCAATCTTTTCGTTATTTTTCCTATTATATTTAACTCGCATGTTTTACTGATTTTCATGGTTACAAATTCTGTGCGTTCAGTGTCAGACTGTGGAGTATTCCTGTTGCTTCTTTTGCGGATTCAGATGGCTCAATTAAGAACACTATTGAGGTGGATTTTTTTGTTCTGGAGGTTTTTTTGTAAAATTCTCTCTTGGATATACTAACTCAATTTTTTGAACTTTTTTCCCCTAGCCAACGAGTGTTTATGTATGGAAGAATGCATTTTGGTAAGTTATGGGGTGCTTATTCCAGGAAGATATTGAAATCTCTTGTTTTACTATATTTTTATGCTTACAGAATATTGGCTTTCTGTAATTTTTAGTGCTGCTGATCATCAGTGGGACGGCGAGCATTTTGCTACAGGTGGCGCTCAAGTAGATATATGGAATCATAACAGGTTTTGATATCAGTTTCGGATTAGATTTCATATTATACTAACAGAGACTACTTTTGTAGACTTTTATCTTATGTTGATGTTTCTTCCCTACTGCAGGTCTCAGCCAGTAAATAGTTTTGTATGGGGTTCAGATACGGTAATTTCTGTCCGCTTTAATCCAGGAGAACCAAATCTATTGGCAAGCTCGGCAAGGTACACTGCAATGCTGATGTCAATGATAAAATTTCAGTGACACCCCCTTTATAGAGTAGTATTTCAATATTTTTCTTTATTATATGCTTAGTTTTTTCTGATCTTATCATTATTAATAGAATTATTTTTTGTTACATAGTGTTACGCCCTGTTACTGTCAAATTAATTGAAATTAAAATTTAAATCGGAAGAATATCTGACTTGTGCTTTTCATTCTCGTGGTTAACCTGTTCATATTTTGTTTATTCAGTGACAGGAGTATAAATCTTTATGATTTACGCATGGATACCCCAGTAAGGAAAATGATAATGATGGTAATGATCTCTTATCAACTATCATAGGCACAGATTTTGATTTTGGTATTCGTGTTATCAATTTTAGTATTAAACTGATGGTTGAGGTCCTTATTATTTTTCTTTTGATTGCACATATCCTTGACACGTTTCTCAACTGCATAATTGATACTGTGTTGAAGAATGCTTTTTCCCCATTTATTGTGGTCTTTATTCTAAATATATTCATATGATCATACTAACTTTTACCCAATGTGACACAGACCAAAACCAATTCTATAGCTTGGAATCCAATGGAACCCATAAATTTTACAGTTGTAAGTTGATCTGATCAATTTGACCAGTGGTTCTGAAGCTATTATTGTTTCCGATTTTTGTAGTTATATTTTAAAATCCCTATCTTTGTGATATTCAAATTCTGATAGACAAATTTCATTGGCATGCAGGCCAATGAAGATGGTCACTGCTATAGTTATGATTCTAGGAAGTTGGGTGAAGCCAAATGTGTTCATAAAGATCACGTTTCTGCCGTGTAATAATTAATTTTCTTTAAATGTTTACTGTGTTTGGTAATTCTGAAATTCATCGTTCTAACATTTTCATGCTTCATTCTACAGCATGGATATTGACTATTCACCAACTGGTCGTGAATTTGTTACCGGATCTTATGATAGAACAGTTAGTCCCCTTACACACTTTTCATTATAATCTTTTCATTTGTTCTTACTGAATTAGAGTTGTATCTATTCACGATTTCTCATTTGTAGGTGAGGATATTCCCTTATAACGGTGGTCACAGCCGAGAGATTTATCATACTAAAAGAATGCAAAGGTTCACTCAGTTTACCTATGTGCACCGAGCCTTCTGTTTCAATTGCTTGCTTTTGAATTTTCTAACGATAATCTTCGTCATCTAAAAGATTTCTTTTGCTGTTTGTGTCGAGTTTATGGAAAGATTCTAATCATGCTTTATGGTAGCGGGCTAATCTTTATCTTTGGTACACAGGGTATTCTGCGTGAAATTCAGCGGTGATGGAAGTTATTTGATTTCGGGAAGTGATGATACTAACCTCAGGCTTTGGAAGGCCAAAGCCTCAGAACAACTTGGTGTGGTAAGTTCCCTTCCTCACTGCTTATCCTCCTTATTTCTGTTCTGAGAGGCTCTTTAATTTCATTCCCTGAGAATCACTTGTTTATGATTATTTTACAGATTCTCCCTAGGGAAAAGAAGAAGCATGAATATCACGAGGCAATAAAGAAACGCTACAGGCACCTTCCTGAAATTAGCCGTATCGCAAGGTGATTTGATGAAGCAATTAGTTTTGTTTTTGGGCAAACATTTGTATCATTTTACAAAACAATACTTGCTATATTATTATGCTTATTATTATTTTGATTTGGTCAACAGGCATAGACACTTACCAAGACCGATATACAAAGCCGCGTCTTTGATGCGTGTTATGACTGATGCGAAGAAAAGAAAGGAAGAGAGGAGGAAAGCTCACAGTGCCCCAGGGAGTGTTACTACACAGCCATTACGAAAAAGAAGAATTATCAAAGAAGTTGAATGAGATTTTTCTGTGCCAGAGCATGCTAAAAAATGCAATATATATTTATGAAGTGGCAAGAGTTTCTATACTGATGTTATATTATGCATTTGTGAAATCAATAGCCAGTTTTGTGATATACTACTTATTGGTTCAGTTCTCTGTTCCAATGCAAGAAATTTTGGTTTCTTCTCGAGTATGTATTCTTGATATTTTTCAGTTCAAATTAGTAAATGTGACAAAATATAGCTCTAACAAAAATTTTAATTCAATCAAAAGGAAATTGAAATATTTCTAATTTATTTATTCAATTAGCTTAATCTCAGGTAGTAAGACTGCCAAAATTAAATTTCAAACGCATAATGAACTTTAGTTTAGGATGGATTAGTTAAGATCAAGAATTTTGGTTGGAACAATATGTCGTTAGGTTGAACACCTCATGCATAACCGAATTTTGGATTATTAATTATTAGGACCTATTTTTCTTACGAATAGGAGGGTTATGACAAAAAAAAAAAGACTGATTGTAGTCAGGTGACTTGTGTGAACTGAAGTGTTGATGACCTTTGTGAACTGAAGTGTTGCAACATTTGGACCCAATTTGTTTTTATACTTATAAATTTAATATTACAAGAAGATTTGTCCACTGAAAAATATTGTACGAAATTTATGTCTCTAGTGCATGAGCCTCTAAAAATAATGTACGAAATTCATTAAAAGAATGTTAAACTCTTATTGATTGCTAGCTAGATGTCTTCCTCCTGATGTTGGTGGTATGGTTGATGTCATTTTTGGATATTGATGATCTCTTGGTTAATTTGTATTTCATCATTCTTATAATTTTGAAGAACCAGAATGTACTTACTAGCTGCAAACCCAATCCCATAGCCTGTAATAATGGAAGGAAAAAATTATTGGACAAATGTGATCCATAAAACAAACCAAAGAAGATAACATTATATATAATTTCATAAAAAAAGGAGTAACAAATATTATACCTTGATGAGAAATGGGTTATTGGAAAATAATGTTACATAAGTGATACATGGTCCAGCCATCATCCTAGCAAATGTAAATATTGAAGCAAATAGAATCTGCACCATTTTGTCAAAACTCACTTGTTAGCTTATTTTTATTTAGTAAGATAAAAAGCTCTTTCACTAAACTAAACTTCTGACCACTTACATCAATATATTTTATTTAACAAATAACAGAGGTGTTAGCAATTATATTGCTACCACTCGTTTTATAAATTTTGTCAATTTTATTACTAAACCTATTATCACTTCTCTAAACTTTTGAAACTATTTCATAATTCAAATCTAATCATAAACCCTAAAATATTTAGATAGGAACAAGAGATTTAGGTCTATTAAAATTGACAGCAGAACTAGATTTGGTTAATATAAAAGTAGAGGATTTAGTTAATTTAAGTAACTTACGTGCACAAGAAAAATAGCTGTGAATAAGATAAATAAATATACCTAAACTCTAGTCACTTTCTCAACCAAACTTATACACATGCAATATTTAAGGATGAAACAAAAATATTTGGTAGTATATACTTACATCAGCAGCCAAATTAAGGAGAGTGTCTTTGTAACCAAGTTCCTTTAGAAGCTCTCTCAAATGCAAAAATGGACTTGACATCTCTGTTACCCATACTGCTCCCACCATCTCTGACCCACACTGCTCATTCACATTATATATACCAAAAATGTTACTAGCTTATATCATCAAATCCCCATTAATTAGCACAAAAAATTAGATTAATTATAGTTACATAAAGAAAAAAAAAATGCAAATTGGCAGCATTCAAAAATTGAGAAAGAGATCATCCAAAATTTTACTAGTAAACTTGATATTAATATCACTTTATTCTCGAAAGTGAGTTGCTCGTTATAGAGTAATCTGATCCGACAATTAATATAAATGAGAGAAAAAATAATAATTAAATTATTTGAGTGTGATTAATTACCTTTTGATAGCAAAGACCTGCTGTGAGTCCAACAATGCTTACCAAATGGTGGATAGTATTATCCAAACTGACTCTTTCATCAAATAAACAACACACTAGATCATATATTAGATAAGATAGGCTCACTGCTAGAACTTGCATCTGATCAAAAAATTTCAAACATTCCACTTTTAATAACATTTCACAAAAATTATAAAGATTATAACATATTTAATTAATATATATATTATATATATAAAGAAAAAATTAAGTACCTGTTGTAGTGAAGATTTTGAGGCTATAGGACAAATTGGACATTTCCAATCTTGAACAGATAGAGAAGCCAATGTTACTGCTAAAATAGCATGGATTGTAGAGACAATTCTATTGCAGAAATCAAATGAACGTTTTGGAAATATTTTCCTCAATACTAGAAAAGCTGTTGTCCATGAAAAAACTCCAACAACAATTGTCTTAACAATGTACTCTTCCATTTTTCTGTGTTGTTGTAAACTGAAAAATATATGCAATTATGTTTCAATAAATATATGATATCATGTAACAGAAAAAATATGATGTTTGTGAAAGTAGATTGATAGATATATAGATATTTAGAAATTTTCAATGGAATAGATCGAAGGAATACTTTATAGAGTTATGATTCAGAACAAGTGGAATGAATTTGTCGTTTCTTACCAATAATTTAAACTTTACATTTTTTATTTCTGAATTCGTTCATTTTCTTTTGTCTCACTCTTAATAACAATTAATCCACTTAAAAATTCTATCAAATGATATAATAACGAAAATAAACGCCAAACCTTTACATTTCAATTTTTTTTATAATTATTTAAATATATGTATAATTTCTAAAAATTTGATAGTAAAAGTTTGTCCACATAACTAATATGTTGCTAACTTTCTCCCCTTAAAAATAGTTTAGACAATTAATTTATTGCATTATTTGAATTACATTTTGATATTTTACTTCAATAGTAATTTAATAAAATAAAGACCATAATTTAATATGATTTAAAGACTAATAATCAATTTAAAAAGAAAAAACCTTAAAAGAGAAATAAATAAAAAATAGTCAACCATATATTACTGCAGCTAACGCTAATTTTATCTATTTTTTAATATATGTGTATTACAAATACTGATGTATCAAATATGATACACAGTTTCACATTAAATAAAAAATTATATTAATTACTATATAAGTGATAAAATTTATATTTATGGGTTTATGATTTTTGAATAAAAATGATATCGAATTACATGTAATATCTATGGACTTTCCATAGCTCAAATAGACATTAGACTTTTTTTTTTTAAAAACAATATTTTTTGTTGCAAAGACCCAACCAGATATTTATATGGTGATATTTAATTGGACGGAATAATTGAGTTGTATTGCGTGGAACAACATCCGCCACAAAAAGCTTGCAAGCAATGAAGTGTAGACAATGGCAGAGGAAAGTAACTGTCATTAAATTATGACCAACTACCCTACCATATTTATTATTATATATATATTACATTATCCCTTTTTAATAATCATAGAAAATTTTGTTGCAGTTTTTCAAAATTCAAATATTTAAGTAATCTATAAAAAATAATTGGTATTAAAAATTTAAGTCAAATATTTATCATTGTAATAAATATAATGTTTTTTTTTTATATAAACTCATCTTTTTGATTGGTTAATTATTGATTTGTCAATGTCAATATTTTATAATACAAACTTCTTTTGATTGTTTAATAAATACACATTTTTCAACTTTAAAATAGTATTAATTATTGATCTGTCAATATTTTTAATTATTTATTAGAAAGAGAGAAATATATAAAATTGAATAATAAATATTTAAGGATAAAGATAAATAATAGCATTACAAGCAACAAATTTTATTAATTGTTAAAAGAATTAAAAAGTGACAGAGAGATTATACAGGTGTCTAATAAATTAGAAACTTTTTGAAACAAAGGTATATGCTGTAAGAAAAAACAAAATAGGTTTAAAAGAATATGTCTGTGTTATATATGCTCATTGAGGAGACCAGGACCTGCCAATTGGGAGAGCATTTGATTCTTGAATGAAACCAAACTAATATTAGTTGGTGGGTATGATAAAGTAGATGAAATAACTATATACCTTCCAATTGCTGAAATTCAATTTAAAGCGACTATGAATTATGAAAGGTTTGAGGGAGATAGTCCTACAATTTTAAAATACGTGAGCTTTACATTATGCATATTTAAGGGTTTATTTATTTATTTATTTATTTTATAGCTTTGATTTTTGGTGAATTTAGGAAACTAAGTTCTATTTTAATTTAGATTGTAGCACACTTTTGTTTTTGTTATTTATTTTAGTTTTCTAAAAGGGAATTGTTTTTTATCACGAAAAGATAACTCACAACTATTAACTAATGAATTTAATTGGTTAATATTTGTCCACTTTTTTTGGTTCAAATATCAAAATTATTGTTTTTTTATCATATAAATGACTAACACCTAACTCTTCGTAAATTTTGTGAAAATCTCTTTTGTATTAAATAACATTTTTTTTATAAATTTTTTAATTTCAAACTTTTAAATTTTAAAGAATATTCTTTTCAAAATAAAATATTCAAAATGTGTGTTGATTTAATTGTACTTTTTAGATCTCTATAATATCTTTTGCACTTTTAGCCACTTGTTTTAGAAGAAAAGTAAATATATTTATAATTTAATTTATATACACGGTTATAATAAAAAAAAATTTACAATATCAATTAATCACAACTGTTAAATCATTAATAATATTTAATTTTAATGATAATTATTTCTAAAATCACGCATGTGATTGTTCATGATTTGTTAATTGTGTAAAAAAAAAATTATGAACGGTGCATAAAAATTTAACCCTATATATTTACTTGTCTCCAAATTATTTAAATTTAATGTCCTCTTCTAACTTAGCATACTTTTCACCACTTCTTTGCGATCATGCTTAAATATGACGTGTTTGTATAGAACATCTCAAATACATTCCAAAGCCAATAGAAAGTCCTTAGTTAGAATAGGGAACAATAGAGATCTTCAATTGGTGTGTGCAAGAAGGAAACAACATACCAATAACTATTAGTTTAATTGTTGACGAGTTTATTTGGTCATGAGTTCAACTCTGGTTATCTTTGTAAATTCGTTGATGAGTAATATATAACTATCTCTATTAAAATTATTGAATATTAAGATATGTTTTGACTCGATAAACTTCTAAACATTACTTATCTAAACTTTTAGTTTACCAAATAAATGAAACATCGTTGATCATCCAACAAACAACCAACAAAACTAGTAAGGTTTAGTCCTCTAAAAAAAAGTGTTTTTAAGTTGTAGTTGACATAGCCTCAATGGAGCTTGCACCAAGTTAGGCCGTTTACATCTAGCCATAACCTTTGACAAATCCAGATATCATATGGGAGCAAGTGATAATCCTATAAAAGATTTGAAAAAATAAAATAAAATATAAAGACATGATTTAAACAATTTAAATTATATATCAATAAACCACTCATCGGTCGAAGATTTAAATACTTTTATCGACAAAGTTGAGTTTGTGAACCTTCCTCTCATTAGTCGAAGGTTTACATGGAGTTGGTTGAATGAGTCTTCCATTATTAGAATTGATAGGTTTTTGTTATCTGAGTCTTGGTGCAAGCGTTGACCTAATTGTTCTTAACGTGTGTTGGATATGGGCTTATCTGATCATTGTCCTCTATTACTAGAAGATGATGCTACTAATTAGGGACTTAAACCATTCAAAATGTGGAAGTGTTGATCTAATTTTGAGGGGTATCACAATTTTGTGAAGGAGTAGTGGAGTCAGACGGATGTGAATGGTTGGGGAGGTTTTGTTTTGAAAAAGAAATTGAAAGCTATAAAAGTAAAGTTAAAGGAGTAGCATCAAAGGCATACTAAAAATATTGATATGCATGTGAAAGAAGTCAAAAACAAATTGAATAGTCTTGACATAAGGGGAGGTTAGTGATTTATCTGAAACTGAAAGAGAAGAACGAAGAGTTGTTTCAGCTAAGTTGTTTTCCTTATCTCGGGTTCGGCGCAATATTCAATGGTAAAAGGCAAAGGTTTTGTGGCTAAAGGAGGGAGATGTGAACTCCAAGTTCTTTAATTGTGTTGTTTCTGGTAGAAGGAGAGGCAAAAACATATATAGTTTTGTTGTGAATGAGGAGAAAGTAGAAGGGGTGTTTGAGGTTAGAAGGGCCATTTTTTTTTTATCATTTTGGTTCGCATTTTAGATCAATGAATTTGCCTAGGCCTTAAAGAATTTTCATTTTAAATTTCTTGGGAAACTAGAGTCAGATATTTTGGAGGTCAGCTTCAGTGAAGAGGAAGTCAAACAAGCTGTGTTGGACTGTAATAGTTTCAAGAGCCCAAGACCTAACGAGATTCACTTTGGGTTTATGAAGGATTTCTGGGAGGATATTAAGACAAACAACTTGAGGTTTATGTTTGAATTCTATGATAATGGTCGTCTTGTTAAAGGTTCGTGTGTTGATTCAAAAAAAGAGAATCCCAAAACTCTTTAGGATTTTAAATCTATATCGTTGGTGGGTGTATGTATAAAATCTTGTCTAAAATCTTGGCAAATAGTCTCAAGAAACTTATTGGTAATGTGATTTGATATAGTCAGACTGTTTTTGTTCATGGACGCCAAATTCTTGATGGCATTCTTGTTGTGAACAAGGTGGTGGATGATGCTAAGAGACGAAAGAAGGAAACGAGCATGTTTAAGGTGAATTTTGAAAAGTCATATGACTCAGTGGATTAGAGATATCTTGGTGCAGTCATGATGAAGATGAATTTTTCAGGTAGATGGCGAATGTGGATTCTAGAGTGTGTTCGATCGGCTATTGCTTCTATTTTGGTGAATAGAAGTCCAACTGAGTAATTTACTCTAGGCTAGGGTTAAGACAATGGGGTTCTTTATCACCTTTTTTGTTTGGTATAGCTATTGAGGATTTTAACTCTTTGATGACTGCTACAATCCAAAGAGGTTTGTTTCTTGGTGTTTCCGTTGGACAAGGCAATAAGTGTATAGTTACTCATCTGCCATTCACAGACGACACTTTGATTATGGGAGAAAAGAGTCGGATTAACGTTAAAGCTATTAAGGCTAATCTCATGTTGTTTGAACTTTCGACGGGTCTGAAGATAAATTTTCATATGAATGTGTTGGGTGTGGTGAATGTGAGCCCTTCTTGGTTAAGCTGCAGGAAGAATTTTAAATTGTATGTTTGGTGTTTTACCCTTCAAATACCTTGGTCTTCCTATTGGTGGAAATCCCTGTCATCTTCTGTTTTGGGACCCTATTGTTGAAATATTAGGAATAGGTTGTCTGGTTGGAGGCGTCAAAGCTTATCTATGGGTGGTCGTCTTATTCTTCTTAGACTTCAACATTGTTCGAGTGCAGTGTGGTTAGCTTGTGTTTAGAGTATTTGGCGTGCCAGAAATCTATGTTTTCAAGCAACAAGAGTGAGTGTTGAACATTTTAGTAGATCATATCAAATTATTGTCTTGGTCGTAACTCCAATACAATGTCAAAGATTTTCACGTAGATTTGCACCAATGGTAGACTAATTCCTGTTTGTTTAGGGGTTGTTAATTATGAGTAATTTTTGTTTATAATTGTTGGCATCTAAGTGTGTGTTGCTCTCAATCCTTTTTTGAGTGATGTGATTTTTGGATCTTAAACTTTTCAGTGATTAAGTTTTGAAAGTAGTTTTTATTTAGGTCACATATTTAAACTAAATAATTTTGTATATTTTAAAAAAAAAATCCACTCATTCTCGTAATTAATTGCACAAAAATGTAATTAAGTTAGTCATTTTCAATAAAAAAAAACTTAAAGGTTAGATTATATTTTTGATCTCTTAGTTTTATTTTTCTATTTTAATTGAGTCCCTCTTTTGTTTATTTTTCTAAAATGGTTTTTATTTTAACTAAACTTTCTATTTAATTTCTAAACTATTATTCTTTCTTTTATTTAATTTACTCTGTGAATTATAAATAATTTTATATCAAAAATCAGCAGCAAAGAATGAAGTGATTAATAAATTTAGTTGAATAAACTCGAGTGGAAAGTAATTCTGTGTAGTTAATTTAACTAACGTTTCTCATAATTTTACAAATGCTTATGTTTAGATGGAAATTGGTCAAGTACGAGGTTCAGCGTTTTGTCACCGCCATGGACATGTTCGGAGAAATTTTGTTATCTCACAGTCTACAACACCAACGTTATTATCAACAAAATCTGAAAATCGCATGTTTATTCTAGGTATGGGATTCGTGGGCCAAACACTTGCGCGCAACCTCCAAAATCAAGGATGGTTAGATACACTTTACATTCTACTTTTCGGTTTCATAATCCTTCAAAGTTCGTATTTTTCTTATTGGATTCATGATTTTCTGTAGGGTTGTATCTGGGACTTGCACTACCCATGTGAAAAAGAAGAAGCTTGAGGATTTGGGATTTCATGTTCACCTTTTTGATGCAAACCACCCTGAGTGAGTCAATTTTGCTAATTGATCATAAAATTATTTTAAAAGACAATAGAACATTGTTTTGTAAACAACTTAATTAAGATCATGTATCATATAAGTTCTTATAAATAAGTTATTTCTATAAAAAAAATAAAAATAAAAAGTCAAAATGTTTTCATATAAGTTATAAGTTGTTTTTATAAGCAATTATGAAGTGCTAATGGAAATAAGCTAAAAATATTTTAGGAACATGTCATAAGTTATTTCAATAAGCTTTCTCAAGCAGTTGCATAAGTGGTTATACCATTAGATAAGTCCAAATAGGCCTTGATGGATTAAATGCCCAAGTTCATAATTCTAATGGACCTTGAGTAGTAATGTAAGCATACATGCTATGAAAATACTCTTCTGAGACTCTATTTACTAAATCGTGGGAATCAAGAAAGTTGATAAGAGTAGTATTGAATTTGTTGACAATTGATAATATTTTACAAGTTTTCCTTTCAGTAGAGAGAATTGGTTTATGTTTTCATATAGGACAAGTTGTACGGTACAATAAAAAACAAAGTGTGTATTGGTACTATGAATTTTTTGACCAATAATTTTCTTTAATTTGTCCACGTATGCATTACTATGATATCTATTAAAATAGATTAAATTAAAAGTTTTGCTATATAAATGATGTGTCGTTCAACTATTGGTGATTTAATTTTGATAGTACCAAAACATGTTAATTTTTCAATGTACCGTAGAAGTCTTCTTCATATAGTATTTATTAAAAGTTGTAGAAAAAGATGTAACATAATTAGGGGATAAGTTGGTAAAGAGATAATTAATCCAGTTGAAATTTGAAAAAGATCTTGTAAGTAAAAGGGGATGAAGAAAAATCTCAAAATGGTCTTATATATAGGGACGGAGGAGGGAGTACTTGTTGGATAATGTAACAAGGTTTCTAAAGTTTATGATATACAAAGGAATGAATGCAAGTTCACTCATAATAAGTTGTAGTATTGGTAAACACCATTCTAATATACTTTTTGTTGTTCATTATCTTTTCTTTTTTCTTGATTAGCCATAAAACAGATAATTATTTTGCAGTTTGAGTATCCTACAACTACTGAGAAATTATACTCACTTTCTTGTTTCTGTTCCCCCTGTTGTCGGCATCGGCGACCCGGTATGATCTTATTATAATAATTGTTATGTGTTAACATTCCTAATAAATTTTGTATTCTGGGATAATCTTTTTCAGCTTCTCTTTTCTTATCTATTTGAATGATTTGTAGATGCTTCAGCATGAAGAGCTTATAAGAAGCTCGTTAGTCAATAGTGGTATTCAGTGGCTCTGTTACTTGTCTTCGACTAGTAAGTCATAAGTGAAATTAGTAATGAGTTTATTGTGATTGTTTCTTCATGGACATAAATAAATGGAAAAACACTGTTTTGCCCTTTTACCTTGTTCTTTTCCTTCTGAAAAGAAAATTATTCCATAAATTTTCATAGTTCATACAATACTTTAGCTTGTCAAAGCAAGTACACTTTGATAGTTGGATTGGAAGACATGTTTTCTTGTTTTTGTTCATACAATGATTCATGCTGCTTGGATTGAATTGCAGTGCTACCTAGTATTGCTGCTGGTAGATGGTTGAAAATTGTACATTCTCATAACTCTTTTGAACTCAGGCGTTATAACCTACATCCTATAAGCCAGAAGGAGTTAGAAAATATGTTGTGATAAACTCATGAGAAACCACATGTTATTATTTCGTACATATTTTCTGTTAAGTTGACCGAGCACGAAATTAACGGTTTGCTCAACTGTTTAATCCTCATTCAGTGTTATCAAATAGTGGCTATATATACAATTTAGTACAAAGTGTTGTCAAAAAGTGGCTATAGCAGGGCAGCACTGTAGTATGTAGCATAGCAGAATTTGAACAGACTGCTATTTTCTGTGATTGATAACACTGTTTTGATTTATGGCCTGTTTTATTTGGACTTTCATGGTTGCAAACTGCACAATTAACATACTCCAAAAGTTGAATTATGTTACCTCTCCAAATTGTGATTAGGGTAAATAAAGTTAATCTGTCAACAACATTCGTAAGCTTAATTATTTATTCCAAAAACAAACAATAATTTGACCTCTAAGTTATTAGATTTAGTCGACCGGCTTAAGTTTTTCTGGATTACTTTAACAGCTAGCAGGAAAGACTTCATGTTAATAAAAAGAATTAAAAAAAAAAAATGTAAAGATAAAAAGCTAGCAAGTGCATTAAGATACTAAGATAGGATACAATTCAGACATTGAGCTGCTTCTGCTTGATTAGCCATTGAAAATTGCTCTCAACCTAACAAAGACATTTTCTGTCTTGCAGGTGTCTATGGAGATTGTGATGGTGAATTGGTAGACGAGGAGTAAGATAGTGTAACAAAATAAAACAATTCTCTTTCAAAATTTCTGAAACTACTCTGTTAGTTGGCTCTTATTGTGTGCGCCGTGATGTGGCAGTTATCCCACAAATCCGGAAAATGAGCTGGCTAAACTAAGGTTAAATTCTGAAGAAGGCTGGTCGAATTTGGCTCACCATCTTGGGTTCTCGCCACAAATATTTCGACTGGGAGGTATCTATGGCCCTGGTAGAAGGTACTCACCTTTTTTGTTGTAACTTATCTTCCAAGTAATGTTTCTTTAATATCAGGTTCTTTGTAGGATCTACAAAATCCTTTACATTTTTACCCATGTTGGATGTCATATATGTCTTTCTAACAACTGGCTTATGATGAGACATAGACTCTCATATCAGGAATTTAAATTATAAAATTGGGTTTGTGTTTGTTTACATGGTCTGTCTTATATTCATTTGGCATAAAGAGTTGTTTTGTTTTAGTGCTGTCGATACGGTAATCAAGTGGAGGCCCTTGTCAGAAGGCCAGAAGAGGAGAAAATACCGAAAATATACGTCTAGAGTTCATGTCGAAGATATCTGTCAGGCACTTATGGCTGCTATTTATGCACCTTCTTCCTCCAAGTGAGTTTTATTGATGTGCTCCTTCCACAATTAATAACTAACCAACCAACTACCCCCTTCCCAACCTTCCCTTTCCTCTATTTATAACAAATCTAACTAACTAACTATAAACAGTTTATTACATGGCCTATTCTCAACTAAGAACTAACAAGGCCTAACTAATTGGCTCAGGCCACATACCCTCGGGTCCACCCTGCCTTTTCATTTCTTAGACCTTCCTTTTTTAATATATTAGTTGTATTGAAAACATGTGAGACGCATAGGGAGAAAATCATCGAAACAATATATGTTAGTTACGATTTACAATTTGTTGTATTCAGTTATTGAGCAGCAACGACATTTAACAGTAAATCACAATATTACTTAGATATACATAACAGTAAAGCAAACAGGCCGGTTTAGTCTGAAGTAGTTGGAAGGTTTATGACTGATACAAGGAAATGTCTGCATGGTTGAAGAAACTGAGATCTTTAATTTCAACTTTGTTTCAATGAATTCATCATGTGTATTGACAATTCTTTTTGCAATTATAAAATTAAAGATTGTACTAAATATAAAAACAGATGAATGGTTTGCTACATGTAGAATATTTTACCAAATATAACAACAATTGTAGATAAGGTTGTGAAACTCGATAGTCTAAGTAAACTCGTAGAGCCTAAGTACTCTCGTAAGATAATATCATTAAAACAACAATAATTTAACATTTCATCTTCATAATTAAACATTATTATGTTTAAATAGATAAATATGTTACAGTAGAATTTTAAGAGACAATAAACTTATATGGATGCATACTAGTTAGAGTTTATTAAAAAGAGAGTTTACATGCAAGTTAATTTGATTTTTGTAACCTAGATTCTTAAACTCATAAGAGTTTAAGTATTACGTAAACTCATAAGAGTTTAAGTATTAAGTCGAGAGTTTGACTAGATAGACATGATAGAGGCTGAACCTGACACAGCTATCAACAAATTCTGATATTAAATTGTAGATTTACTAGAATTCCTTCATCATGAACATGCAAACTGTAATAACTACTGTCATTGCTGTTTCTGGAATTTATATTGACAGTAGCGGTTGGTGTGTGCTAATAAAGTTCTGTTTGTTTTGACAAAATGACTTTTTTTTTTCCATTTTCACTTTTAAATTTAATTACAAAATTATTGTATTGTTTTTAACTTTTTACACAGATTTGTACGAGAAATAACGAAAATAACTTTTTTTAGAGTGCTTCTTGGACAAATATTTAAAAACAGATAACACAATAAAAAAGAAATGAAAACATAAACTAATTTCTTAAACAATATTTCTTAGAAAAATATTTGCAACAGATAACACAGTGAAAAAGAAATGAAATCATTAAATGTTTCCTTAAAAATAACAGACTCTACTGTTTACTTTGTGAAAATATGTTTTCAATTTTTGAAATGTGTCCATTTTGACTTGTTAATAAGATGAGAGATTCTTAAAGTAAACTACTGTAGTGATGGAGAGATAGTTAGGGATGAGTTATTGAAAACAAAATTAAAACATTTCTTAAGGCAAATTTCATTGTTTATAAAACATCTCATCTTTTTATTAGCAAGTAAAGTTAAAACAAATTTTAGAAAAAAAAAAAAATTAATGGCTTACCTAATATTTCCTATCTACATCTACGCTCCTTGTTGAATATTAATTGCTTACTATCAGAATCCTAATAGAAAAGTGGACAATGACTTTAGATGTTGATTGCAGTGTTGGGTATGTCATTTTCAGGGTAGTTTACAACATTGTTGATGATGATCCAGCTCCAAGGGAACAAGTATTTGAATATGCAAGAAAATTGGTGGAGAAAAAGTGGCCAGGTTTGAACTTACAATCTCTGGAGCAGAAAGACTGGTCAATTGTAAAAAGTAGAAATCAAAGGGGAGAGAAGCGAGTGTGTAATGCCCGTATGAAAAAGGAACTTGGTGTGCAATTACTTTACCCTGATTACAGATCAGGTTTGCAGAGTATAATTGACCAGATTGAGAGCCCTTTTCATTGTTACTGATCATATTTTGATCAAGGTTGCTCCATCCCTGCCAACTGATTCATTACCATGTCCATTATAAATTTATAATGATTCATATCACATGTTTCAGTCACAAATTGGACAAATGCCAATGTAATAATTTAAGATGTTGAACATGGAACATGTCGTTATAGTTCATCCTTTTTCATTCGAGTATAGACAATTCATGTGATAAGGACACGATTTTGTTTTTATAGAAAAAGCCTACTACTTAGACTACTAGTTCAGTCTCAAGCATTCAGATCGCACCTGTTTCTTGGCAATAAAACAAAAAGTGACTAGCTTTCATACCAGATTCAAAAGCATCAGATTCAACCAACGTTTATCAATTACAACATTACTGTTCCTGTGACAAATGATGATAATCTTCAGATTCGCTTTACTCTCGAGGCCACCTCCACTTGTGACCAAACTTTCACAACTCTGTCATCATTTTTGAAAATATAAAGAGATCAACATATTTAAGTTTTCGAGGTATGATTTTTAAACCTCAAGATTT
Organism: Cicer cuneatum; assembly: GCA_037974295.1. Taxonomy (NCBI): domain Eukaryota; kingdom Viridiplantae; phylum Streptophyta; class Magnoliopsida; order Fabales; family Fabaceae; genus Cicer; species Cicer cuneatum. Next base: position 79,236,691 of record JBBPBO010000001.1, on the reverse strand, counting down.
CGCCAAGTGCAGAAGACTGTATAGCATGTAACTCGAAGCAGCCTGCCTGCCGCTGTAACCATAAAACAAGTGAAGCATCTTCCCAAGAGATATATGTATTTGTTTCCTCTGCCTTCCTATGATTGCCAGTGCTGTGGCTCAACATTTGTCAAGGGGAGCCATATTCATACAATTCATATGAACCATGTCACACTGGCTGGACTTTCTGATCAAAATTAATTTATAATTATTTAAAATTGTCAGTGAAGTTATAGACCACGTAGAAAAATATTAAATTCTAAATTGATGGTGTTATATTACTACTATAATTAGAAAGGTGCCGACTCTTACAGCAAATTGAACTCAATCTTTTCGATATCTTGCCCAAAAGCCTTTCTTCCTGGCTGAATCATTCTCAGACAGAGCTCGGTTCCACTTTGAACCAAGTGAAAAGTGCTTACTCAAAAAGGGTTTACCAACTGTGCTCCTCGCACTCGAGCTAGCCTCCATCTTTGAAACTTTTACTTCCGGTTCAACATCTTTTTGGCGATCAAAAACATCAAAACCACCATCAAGGTAGCTATCAACTACACGATTTCTGGATATCTTGAGGTTTTTGGTCTTAATCTCTGATTCAACCCAACCTTTTCTGGGCAACTTTGAAAAGTTCTTATCGCCACCAACCATACAAATTGGACAAGATGGATCATAACTATCTGCCTCTGCGGTCATAGTCTCTAAGCATTCTGCATGATATGCATGACCACAGACCAGTACAGCAACAACTGAGAGGTCACCGTTGGCAATAAACTTCTGGTGGTTCCATGCCGATCTCTCAGACAAAAGCCTAGAGCAAGCCGCACAAGATTGTAGATCCATGGAAGGTGAATATGACAACCTGCTACTAGATCCACTTATCTTGCGACGGCCCGAGCCTAAACACTCACTGTCAAAAGACCACCTCCCCCTTTGCGAGGGGGCAACCAGCTCAGAGAAGGTGTGCATCGACCAGCCATCAGACGATCCACATTGTGATCCAGCTTCAATTTCATTGCTGCAAGTGGAGAGTACAAATGACACCCTTCCTTCAAAAATTGAGCTGTCTGGTGATTTCAGACCCATGATCTGATTATCAGAAATCTGTCTCAACAGTGGGTGCCCCAGAGATCGATGTGCCCATCTAGTTGGGGTAGAATTGGGAAGATGATGATAATCATGATTAGATAAAGGATCCGGTGTAGGCGTTGAGAAAACTGAAGGTATTGAAAATGAATGATTTGGAATTGAAGATTCTCTTGGATTCTTCACCTAAATAGAAATACAGATTAAGAGTGAGCCCGATACTATAGTAAAAAGCCTAAAAATCACACTATGCAACATAAAGTTTATGGTCCCGAATCAGTTGATCAAAACTAACCACTGTAGAAAAATTGCTTGACATGGACAGATCTGCAACAAGCACATAGAGGAAGAAAAAAAGAAAAATCAATGCCAAACATGGAAACAACAACCAAGGAACAATAGGGCATAAGCATCAGGAACTGAATGTCGATAAACAATATCTAGGACCATTCAACAAAATGAACCAAGTTCAAAAACCTTATACTAGATAGGAAATAGCAAAAGAAAAAGCCACAAACAAAGCAACACATGATATAAAGAAGACATGTAAGATCGAGATCCCGTGCACATATGTCCGGAACAGCAAAGTTTTTCATTCTTCATAAGATATCACAAAACCTACCCAATCGTGATAGAAATTATAAACATAGTCTTGTTATATACTTAATGGTTTGTGTTCATTCTTGTTGCCTTAGTATAAATGTTGATCGACTTCAATTTTTGGATAAGCATACTTAAAGTACTTTAATGACAAGGTTGGCTAAGGGTAGTAGAGGAGCATTTTCTCATGGAATAATTGCTGTCCGCAAAAGGTTTTCACAAACAGGAGATAGGATTTCAACTATTGTAATTGCTGTATCCCCTTTTATGTGACCAAAAGTAAGTCTAACCTCCAACTAAGATGCACCAAACATTATGTGATGGATGGGTTTCCCAAATACAAACATAAGCTCAAGATCCTACAAGTCTATTCTCATAGGCCTAAGGCAGCAAATATAGGGAAAAGCAGTTAAGGAGAGAGAATGTGTTCTGATTGAAGAGTTAGTTAGGCGGAGAATGGTTTTATATGGATCCTAAGGGGGGGTTCACATGAGGAACATATCATCTTTTTGTTTTGGAGCATGCACCTTGGGCTAGGAGTTTCCTCCAAAGCTGAAAGCTTTGACTCTTATTTTATTCTGCAATAACACTTCAGTTCATATAGTAATATAATCTCCCTCTACTGGATTGAAACTATTCCTATCATTATCTTAGTGGTGAAGGGCGAAAGAATGCGAGTTTAGAGTTAAGCATTTACCAGAAGATGGTGTCATCATATTTGCAGCCAATGCCTCGTCGACAGGAGACTTCAGGGAAACAGGAGTTGCAGAATTGTCCAGGATGCTTCCCCCATCAGATAAATTACCTCTTTCAGTACTTAACGAGCCTTTAAACTCCATGCTGACATTTCTGCTTACTACATGAGACGTGTGATAGGAAGGATTCTCAATTTCACCAGTAACACGCCCCCGACTATCCCATCGAAAGCTCCATGATGGCGAACATACAACATCTCTACGCACACTTTCAAGATCTCTACGATCTTTTGCAGCAACACAACAAGCTGAACCCATGATACCTGCAGAAATACAAAATGGTCAATACAAACAGTAAACGTATAGAAAAATACTAGGTATAGAGAAGTTCAAGACATGCTTATCAATTAAATAAAATAAAAATCCAATGATGTACCAAGATATTACAACAGAAGACTCAAAAGCCACCTTAATTTCCAACAAGAAACCGTAATCTACTTCCTCCTGAAGAACAAACAAAAAGAAAGTAAGATCATAATGAGATTTCAAGAAACCAAACAAGCACCATAATTCATCCAAATTCAAAAGCTCTAAATAAAAAAGCACACTTTAATGCTCTGATTTTGGATGCTATGCCCTTACAAATCTAGTATAGTGCGCATCATAATACTCAATCATCAATAAACATTTCTATTAATTGCATACAACAATTAGAAATTAAATACCAAGAACAAAAACCTTCAAACAGGTTCTACTGCAATTCAACCGTGAACTCAAAGGCTTCTAATAACAGAACCACACAAAAACGAAAACAAAAAAACCTCCAGCTTGTTTTAAATCTCAATTGATAAATAAAATCTGACAAAAACATTCAAACACCTTATAAGTTAGTTCAAAACTAGTTCGAGTACAAAATTGCCATATATGTGATAAGATGCATTAATTACAAACCTATGTACAAATTACTAAATAAAATATGATTTCACGTCATAATCAAGCTAAAAATTGAAAGCATAATAAATCAAGAACAATACTAAGAATTACTAATTCAATTAAAAAATCTATCAATCACAATCATTTCCAAAAATCCACGAGTTCTTGAGTTCGCTATATTAGTGTTTCTAGGGTTTCGAAAGATTTTAAAGATAACTAGTTCATGCATACGATTTATTACGCTAATAGTAATAGATAAACGAAAGATTAAGGATGAATTAAGCACGTTTGAATCTTACTTGGAAATTAGAAATTGAGAGAAAAGAGGGAAAATTATTTTGGAGCGGTCATCGTCTTCGAAAGAAAGAAACAGAATAAATGAACGGCGATTTATATAACGTCGTGTCTGTTAACTTTGTTATAAGGTTGATGGAAACTGTTATAACGGAACTGTTAACAGTGGTGTGGTTCTAACCGTGATTTTATTTTAAGTAGCTTTTCAGCTTTTTTTCTATTTTTATTGCTATGATGACTGTGATGGCAATTGGCTTCTCTTCTTCTCTTCTCTTTTTCCTTTCAGCTTCGCTTCTTCTTCGCTCTTTGTCCTTTTTCTTCTTCTTACTCTTATATAAAAACAATTAATTAAGTAATTAAAAACAATAATTTAGATAATCAAGTAACTATTTATAGCTAGTTAATTAAGGAGAGAATTTAGATGCATTTTCTCATTGATTTTGGTTTTTTTTCTAATTTAAAATAGAGTTTAATTTTTAGGTATAAAATATTAAATATTATTAATAATTTAACGATTATAATTAATTGATATCGTGAATTTTTTTATATTGACAACATATATAAATTAATTTTTTTAAACAATAATTTTTTTCAAATTCATAATTATTTTAACAAAAGCATATGGAAAAATGCAATCTAAGTTTTTTTTCCTTGAATTAATACATTTTTGACCAATTAATAAAATATTTGCATGTTGTGTTAAATTGTAACCAGGTTGGTTGATGAGAGTTTGTCCTATATTTTCCACCACGTGGACCGCACTATAGGCTTTCACATTAAGGAAATTCACCTTTTATTCTATCTGTAAATCGCAATAATTTTCAGGTTAAATTTAAAGTACACTTTTAATTAAATATACTCTCTTATGTTTTACATATGATAAAATTTTGATTTAGATTAAAATATTTTTTTTTTACAAAAAGTGAGATGAGATTGAGTACGAAAACTCTACTTCGAGTGTATATATGATTTATTTATTGAAAATTTGTTAAAATTGATTTTGGATTAATAATTAATTAAATTCAAATGATTAAATGCTAAATTTTAAATCATAAAACAATTATTCATTAAATTTTATTTATTTATCAATTAAATTTTAAATTAACAATTTATCTCTTTTGAAAATCAAAAAATTAAGACTAAAATTAAATAATTTTAAATGAGTCCTTATCAATGTATCATTTTAAGAAATAATAATTGAAAGGATGAGATTCGTTGAATTGATTCATCAACTTTGACCATGGTGAAACCTATGTCTACACATGCTCCTATTGGTTGTCATTGTGTAATATGGTCTCACTACGACTATTGACCTAATACATAATTTAATGTTTTTGTACATACAACAATACTTCTTCTACTCCCTCATTCATAAAAAATTTTAGTCCTTTTAATATTGAATACACCTATAAAAGTATAAAAATTTATGTTGATTTAGTCTTTTTTATTCTTCATTCATTAAGATAAAAAAATTTATTTAATATATTTTTTTGAATTTTTAAAAATACAAAACGAAAAATCTCATGAATGACATCATAATTTTTTAAAAGAATTAAAAAAAAATTAAAAAAAAAACAAAAATTAGATACAGAAGGAGTAATAAGGACCAGTACTCCTCCCACCAATGACATTATGAAAGTGACCTTACCTTGTGCCATAAATCTAAACTACCAACCCAATTTTGTTTAGTCAACCTTTTAATTTTATGAGTCAATTAAATCATGAAGGTCGACGACTGGTGCAACCTGAATGCAGTTTTCCACATGAGAAAATGTTTTGATTCGGATTTTTAAATAATATTAGCTTAAATATAGTTTTAATTTTTTATTTAATATTTATTGTATTTAATTTATATACATCGTCGTCGGTATAATTTTTTTTTTATAATCAATCACTTATAACTATTAAATCATTAGAGATGTTTTGATTTTTATTATAACTACTTATAAAATCATTCACATGATTAATTATGATTTATTGACTATATAAAACTTGTTACATTGACGGTGCATAAAAATAAAAATGAAACTCATTTTCATTTTGATTATTTACTTATTTTTAATTAATTTTTATTATTTATATTTTATAAGTGATGTATTTTAATCATTGTAACAATTACAACAAAAAACTATAACAATATATGTAATAGAAATCTCTTTTAATAATTGCGAATACGAAAATACCTATTTCCTCAAAGATTGAATTGATGTTAAAAAAGTATTTGAGTGTCTTCTATTTTTTTAATCTAAAAATAGGAGTTTCATACTAAATTCAGAAAAAAACATTTATATGAAATAAAAACGTCCAATAGACCAGACATTTTAGAAGGCCCAAACTTACCGGTTACATCTTGGGCCTCTTTATTTTGGGATTTATATTCTATTGCTCCAAGTTGAATTTTTTATTTTATTTATTTTAAGCAAAAACAAAAGGATGTAAAAGCATCACTTCCATAATTAACATTTCATATGTATTGATACTCCAAAATTAAACAATTATATGCAACACCTCAATCATTAATCAACAAGAAAAAAAAAAAAAAAGAACATATGAAATTATCCCTATAAACCATTTTTTTTATTTAAGCAAGTGATTTCCACTTATAAAGACTATAAAATACTATACAAATAGTAAATATAGAAAGTGTATGAAAGTTCGATATTGTAACTTTTGGGACAATAAACAATCTACAAATTTTTTTATGTATAAGACTAGAGCTAGTAAGCACTTTGTGCATTGCACATGTACTTTTGTGAAAAATAAAATATTTGATAGTAATAAAAAATATGTATAATTATTATTTGGAAAATAAAATACGTAGAAATCATCAAAAATTATTTCGGTTTAATTATAAAATATCCCAATAAATTTAGGAATAAATTTATCTACAATACTATAGGTGCTATATAGGTGATTTTTCTATTAAAAATGTCAATAACCCTACCCATAACCATAACTATTTTGCATAACTAACTTTGAAATACCAACTTTCAAGCTTTAAGTATTGAAAAGTTACAAAATTTGAAAATAATTAATAAAAACCTAATTGAAAAAATTAATATATATATATATTATATATTTGATTTTATTTAATTCAGAAGTTTAAACTATACCCTATAATATGAAGATGTAACTTTGCAAATAAGATCATTAATACTTTAAAAAAATTATATAGAGTTAAATATGTGCATGTCTGTCTTAAATGTCATATCATTCTTTACTTTTGAATTTCATTTTTTTCAAAAGGCAATTAAGAATAATCGGTATAGAATTAATCACTTATAAAAACAAATTTCGTAGATGTTTGATATAGTGGTGGAATGACAATACATACACGTCCAGTATGAAACGTTATTTTGTGGCTTCTACTAACGTGCAGTGAACCATAAACAAATGTGAAAACAAATATAACTTTTATACGCATATGAATTACTTGATGATATAATTGAGTTTGTGGTCAAAATGATTAAAGTTTGAACTTCAATTTAATTTCAAACGAGTAATTCAAAAGAGGAAAGTTGTGAGAATATTTCACTTTCCTACCTATTTAAGGTTTTAATTAAAATGATTTTGAAAAATTGATAGAAACAAATTAACACCTTTATTTATAGGAGAATCAAGCACTTCTTTTATTGGTAAGAACTAGTACCATTTTTTTCCCAAAAGAAACCAGTACCATCTTAACATCTAGAAAAGCACACTCAAAACATACAAACTAATTTATATTAATAAAGTAGAAAAAGCACTTACATAACATCCATTTTTCCAAATATTGGACAATGTTGAGTACTATTAAAGCTACCCAATTAGCATAACCATGCCATCACATAAAATTAATTTCCATTCAATCATATTTTTTCTTGCAAGTTCTACCACTCTAATATTAATAAATATTACCTCACCCTAATTACTAATAATATTTACCCTTACTCAATAATTCCACCAAGGATAACACAACTCCAACAAAACATTACACACAAAAAGTACCATCAATCTTAAACTTTAACTCTTTTTTTCTTCCATTTTTTGAGGTCCAATAATTCACCACTGAAACATGTCTGCAGAGGCCACAATTGGTTGTTGTTGGTTAAGACATGACATGTTCAATTGATTCATGAAGCAATTAGTTGTTAAAAAGAAATCATTTTGATAAACCCCATTTGTTGTATTGATCATATAGATCATATCATTCAATGATTGTAGCCTTTGATTAAGTTCACACATTTGGGCTCTTAGAACACAATTCTCTGCCTCAATTTTCAAATAGTGTTGTGTTGTTATGTTCATACTTGTGATAATTTCACTATTTTCATTTCTCAATCTTTCAACTTCTGAAATTAAATCATCCATATGCTTCTGCTTTCTCATCCTTGATCTTCTTGCCGAGTCACGATTCGATTGCTTTCTCTTCCTTTTTCTTTGATCCATTAGAAGCTGCAAATTTTCCTCAGAACCATAACTTTGAGATTTTGTTAACACACTAGAATTTCCACTAGATGTAGCCATAATATAATAAATAAATAATATTTACAATAAAAAAAAGAAATGACTATTTTTTTTTTTACTTCCAAATTCAAAGACTAAAAAAGTTGGAAATTTTATCTTAACAATTTTAATAAGATATAATATAAGACACTAAGAACACTATGGATATAATTTTAGTTTAATTAATAATAATATAGATGAATAATTATTATTAATATATATTATGTTATATAATATAATGTAAAAGAGATTTATGAAAAAACATAGAACCAATAGAGGAAGACAACAGAGAAAGATTGAACTAAGTGGGTCCTACGTTTTAGGGATGAATCTATGATAAAACCTGAACGAAGGATTTCACTAAGAACAGGAGACATGAATGTGAAGCATGAACAATATTATGAAGATGTTCAGCATCAATATTCAAATTAATTTAAGAGACCTTCATGTGGACAAAAAATGTTTTTTTTTCTAAGACAAAACTAAAAAGGGTAATTAATATTTTTAAGGAAAGATATGTAAGTGATGTGTGGTTTGATAAGATAAAATTAGAAAGGTTAATTAAGGTTTAAGAAGGATGAGAAGAGAACAAAACAGAGGGGAGATATTGAGAGGTGTAAGTAAGTAAAGGGTGGGAGAGGAAGAGAGGAGAAGAGGAAGTAATAGAGGGGATTGAAGGGTTAATTTATAGAGAATTAAAGTTGGGTTGGAGAGGGTAGAATGAATAAGAAAGAGAAAAACAACTTTTTATTTTATAAAAAATTAATTCAAAAAAATAACAATACTACTTTCTAGGTCACTTTTTTTTTTCCTCCATCCACCCTAAATTACTTTATTTGTTTAGATTATCTTAGGTTAGACATTAAATATAAAAATACTAAGATTTACTTCGTCACATTTTGAAAATTTATTTTATTTTACTAAATTTAATTTCTATTAATTCTTTAAATCATTTTTTATAAGCGTCTTTTTGAAGGAAAAAAAATTATTTTTAAATATAATTTTGTTTTCAAATAAATCCTTAATTAATAGTAGTTAATATTTACTTTTTTTCTTCTAAAAATCAACATTAATTATATGAAAATTGAGTATTATATATATATATATATATACAAAATAGACACGTCAAATACATTATTTTTTTTTTTATGTATGTAAAAAATACAAGAGTGTTTATATAAAAGAGATGGAGGGGTAATAAAAAAAAAGGGAAAGAAGATAAAATAATGAATAAAAAATAGACTAAATCTAAGATATACTAATAAGATAATTTTACATTATACACAAATTTATTTTCAACTATTAGATCAATAAGTTTCTGTCATTTCTGATTTCATCTAAACATTTAACTTATTAAAGCTCAAAGGTAAAAACAAACTTATATATAATACAAGACTAATCTCATTTATATAACATAGAATTAGTCTAGAAAGCAGGAAAGAAAAAAAAAAGACTTAGCCTAGAAAATGAGGGGAAAGGCAAATAGCTAGCAGCATAGTGTTTGGTGGGACAGGTATAAAGGGAGGCGTGATTTGGAATGTGGGGTGGAGAAGAAATAACTTTCACAACCCTCCAATTCCAGCCAGGGGTAAGTAATGTTGGCTCCTAAAATCCAATATTCAATTTGAATTGAACTATAACAAAATTAACTATCAACACAAAGATTAAGGAATTTATTTAATTTTTGTAATAGAAAAAAATGGAATAGAGAGGGAGGTTTAAGGTTTTTTGTTTTTTTTTTGTGTCTAAAATCATAATTTTTAATCACATTTTATATTTGATTTCGTTGTCAGAACATGAAATTATTTTGTTCATCGCTTAATAGTGTTGTAATTATACACGACTTTCAAATATTTAATATATATGATATTTATTAATTATAATTTGTGTCCAAATTTATATTTGAAAAGTGTAGTTAACAACGATTAAAAATATAATTAATTATATTTAATTAATAAATTGTGACACATTTTTGTATTCATTAACAATTTGTTGAAAACGCAATTAAAAACCATTTATAGCGAACAACTCAATGTCAAAACAAATTTAAGCACAATCAACACAAGGAAAATCATAAACAAAAAATAAGAACAAAAAAAAAGTGCATTTGCCATACATATGAAATAAGGTTCACCTCAATTATTGTTGTTAGAGTGTAAAGTTGAGATAGTGTTAATGATATTTTTTGATAGGTGGTGAATTCATGAGAGAGATCAAAGTGGTCCCTCTAGTGATAGTAACCTCACATAAGGAGTGAAAGATTTTAGTATCCTCAAAGTTAGTTCCCATTTGTAAGCAAGTTGATGAAAAGCAGTACAAACATGGAGATCAGAAACAGTCAGACCACATGTAAAAGGACGAGCCTTATGCATAGTAACCCTATACAATAGGAATAGGATAGGTTGCTATATTTCTATGTACCCTAAAGTTGGTTATGTGAAAATATACTAATTTTGAATAAAGGATGAAGCGGATCCGCTTTATAAAATACTAAATTTCTAATGGATCACATAAATTCTTTGAAATGAAAAAAATCAAATAATTTTCTGTAATGTAACAAAAGATTTCTAATTTCTACCTCAAATAATTTTTTTTTTTCAAGGTAATCTTATTATGTTGCCTTGACCGTGAACGGTAGATTATTCTTTTGAATCCGGTACCAACATGTATCATTCCCCCTAAAACAACATGATCTTAAATAGACATGATAATAAAGATGGAGAAAATTTGAAATCTTATAAGAGAGGTAGAACCCGTAAAATAGAAGAATGTTAACTCCCTTCAAGTTATCAACGATTATAAGAAGTTTCAAACTTCTCACATTATCTTACCATTACTTTATTAAATAACATAAAGACTCAAAACATAATTTTAAACGAGTCATCATACTTAATTAATTTAACTTTTATTCTTACATGCATACTTTACTGAGAAAGGAGGCAAGGTGTGGAGAGAAATACTAGAATACATTGAGAGAGTGAAATTCTATGTGAAGTCTAATCGAAATAAGATTTAGTAATTTTTTTTTGGTTTGACCGAAAAGAGCTTATAGTTTATTTTTTTTAAGTTAAAAATTTATTAAAAAAAAAGAAAAGAAAACAACAACGTAAATATAAACTAAGAATTAGAAAGAAAAAAGTGTCAAAAAAATTATTTAAATCACGCAGATTTTCTAACAATGAAAAAACATGCAGATGTATTATGATACCATAGAGTAAAGATGATCCATAGTATAATCCACGTTTTTTAAATAAATGTTTAATTTGCAATTCGATTTTGTTTTCTTTATATAATGTCCTCTAAAGTTAATTTAAATTTGCAAATCTCCTTAAGAAGGAAGACTCTCATTTCACTTTCTCTTTTCCTATTTATACCTAATATATGGAAAATGTTATTTAAAATTGTTTTGCATTATTAAACCTACAAATAAATAAGGCTCTAAATTGATTTATCAAAATTTTAATTAGTTTATGTGTGACATAATGAGCTTTATACGGACATAGCCACTTTTGAGCTTTAATTTTTTTTTTCTTCCCATAACTTGTAATATAACTTACTTGTGCTCTATGTAATAATGTCTATCCTAAAATTATATCTTTCAACAAATATAAGTTTTTAATGCTTAGTAAATCAAGAAAGATGACTTAACTAATGAACAGGTGGGGTGATATACACCTGATGCACTTTAATGTTTAGGTTACTGTTTGATTGAATGAAAGTAGATGTTTTATAGAATAGAAATTGTGTACTTTCAGATGTATCTCAAAAGTGATGTTTGGAAACTGAACTTACAAATGGTGTAACATTTGCATTCTCGACTATTTTATTTTCATAGAAATATCTCATGAATGATATATTTTTGGAAATGCAATTATATTTTTATGAGATCAAATGTATCTAGCAATTTTTTTTTCTTAATAATCATAGTCGTGGAAGTCACACATGCTAAATACTTAAAATTTACTGGACACATTTAATTTTTTTTTTATACGTAGAATAGATAGTAAATACAATCGTAAATTCATATATAATTGAAAATTTTCGAATTTGAAATTAGGATAAAACGTCAAAACTAACAACATAATAATAATTATTTTTAATAAATGTAAAAATAATCATTTTTGTTTGCACTTATATTTTTTCTTCTCTTATGTGATTTCCATTTGGCTACGTGTTTATTTCAGAAATTGAACCGTGATTAAATAATATGAGTGGAATGTGATGATACCACCCGGCCATTAAGATGAAAGAGATTAATTTATATGGTCCCATTGTTTGACAATAGAATAAAAGTTTGACCACGTGACGATTAATTAAAAGTGATTAGCTTTAGGTTAGGATCTTTTTCCTGCTGAGGGAATATACTCTTTGAATTCATAACTGTGAAATTATTATCGTAAAATAACAACGTATGTATTACGTCATATTTTAAGATATGTCAAATTTTTTTTATAATTTTAGTTTAATTGATAAATATTAATATAGTTAAATTACATATCTAATTTGAATTAGAATTTGAAATTTTACAGTTATGTATAAATTTTATAATAATATCTATCATCTTTTTTAAAGAAATTATTATTATATTTATGTAATGTTAAAATGAATTAGTTTTGTAACCAACTATGATTAACATAGATGGTCAAACTTTCTATTCAATCTATTATGATTTGAACTAAGTTTGGAATTCTACAATAGTTTGGACAATAGTTAGAATTTTATTTTCAAACTTAAATTCTACAATATTTAAAATTCTATGTAGATGGTTATACCTATCCCATTTTTGAAGTAGCCAGACTTTATAGCATAAGGGTTAGTACTTATCAAAGTCATGCTAAAAGATAATTATTCAGCCTCTAAGGATCATTTCGTTGTTTATAGTTCAAAATCACAACCACAATTAGAAGTATGATACAATCGAAAAAAGGAGAATGTGGTTCATTTAGTGTTAGAAAATGCCACAAAATGAGGTAATAGTTTGGGGCCACACATGACAACTATCATGTTTTCACATATTATCCAAGAATTTACCTGAATAATGGTATTCAAAGTCGAGTCTTTGTATGTTGCATTCATGACCAATATATAGGATTAAGTGCTCCATCATTTTGTCTATAAATACCACTTATACAATTCATTTAAGATACACACTCAATCAAACCAACTATTTTTTTTCTTAGTTTAGTAATTCTAAAAAAATACAATAACGTACTTAATACTTTTTTGCAGAAGTTAAAGAATCTACTATCTGAGAAACAATATTTCTTTTTTGATATAATTGTTTAAAGAAAAGAAAAAATAATCATTAAAAGATAATAGTCGATCAATCAACTAAATCTTCTGCACAAAAACAAACAAACATATATATATATATATATAAAGATTTTTCATACTACCTCTTAAAAAAAATCCTCAGACTAATTTACAATAATTAAAAAAAATATATTTATTTACTGTTAAAATTAGTAAGATTCATACTATTTTTCCAAAATCACTCTTAAAATTATTAGACTTCACTATATTGAAATTTATGATCATCCACCTATATATTTTTCATCATTACAAGAGAGATGGTGGAGTAATTAAGAGTATTTTAATAATAGCTGGTGTAATAATTCAATAAAAAATTGCATTCACCGCAAAATGGAAAGATCTCATCAGCCCCATTTTAAAATGAACATCCTAGAAATCATCTCATGTTGCTTTCAATTTTATATTTAACAAATGAAGATGAAATAGTTTATTTATTTATTTTATATGTAATTAATGTAACAAACAATTTTAATAATTATATTAAGATGAAAACGTAATTGGAAGAATTTTCTGGAAACCACCAAAGCAAAAAAAAAAAAGGAATCTCTTCAAAATCATTTTATGTCGATAATGATATTCATATTATTAGAACCCATATACTTCAATAATTGCTTTGATCATCTCTTTATGTTTCTTTCTACACTTAGTGACCTACAAGGCTCTTATTATAAAAACAAATTGAAAAAGGAGACACATTGTGGAAAAGAGATTGGTGGTCGGTTTGTTGGCCCAACGAAATGCTTTTCCACTTTCAATACGATGGGGTCCTAAATTTAATGTTGTCCTCTTATATTATTAATAAAACAAGACTAGTTAGTTTTTAATTTTTAGTTCAACTCACAAAATTCATAATTATTAAATTAAATATGCTGTCTTGAGTTTGAACTCAAAATTTAATTGAGTGTAAATTTCTGATGATAATTATATTATCTCATCTATTAAAAAAAAGACAAATCATTAATTTACTTTTAAATTTTTATTGTTAAAAAATTGTTTCCATTGAACACTCCTAGTTGATTTTGTATGCGTATTTTTTAAGAAATATTTTATTCGTTGTTTACAATATTTAAAGTAGTATTAATTATGATTATATCAAAATCATCTCTAGTTATTTATTAAAGAGAAAAAAATAGGTAGAATTAAATACTAAATAAATAGGAATAGGATAAAAAGATAAATCGTTTTATTAAAAGTAACAAAATTTATTAACTTTTTATTATCGACAACTTAAAGCAATTCCTAATAGAAAGATTAGTTGGGTGTCTTTGAAGAAATTAGAAAGATGAGTTGGGTAGGAAGAAATAAAGTACGTTTACCCAAAGAGCTTGGAGGTCTTGGAATAAAGAATGCAGACATTTTAACTGTTGTCAATGCCTGCCATATTAAAAGACCCTTTGGTTTTTTTGATCAAGTCATAATTCCGTTTAATCTCATATAACATATTTCCAATTTCCAATGTTATGACTATGAGGGACCTAATGATTAGGTCATCAATCTCATTCTTAAAATGAGATCAAATTAAATTTGAATTAGAGTTTTATTTTTTTTCAAATCACTAACTAGTTTAACTTTTCTATAAATGTCTATCTATGAATTTAACTATACTATTTTTTCCAATTGGAAAAATATATACAACCACGTATATTATGAAATGAAATACAAGTAAAAATATTATTTGAAAAATTGATGTATTTGATTTTAATTTTTAATTAAATATATTAATTTTATTAAATACTATTTTTATTTATGTTTTATCGTAGAAAAAAGATATTTTAACGGAAAAAGAAGAAAGTAGCTAATACAAAATCGACCCTGCATATTGTAGCTTGCTTGCATCTTTATGAAGTGCGTTTGCTTTGACAGATAAGTAGTTTATAGTTATTATAAGTAACGACCAAATTTCAGTTTGTACATCCATGTGCTTGTGTATAGCAAAAGTGGATGCCACTCAAACATAATTTGGGCACTCCTTTATCATCTTTATACATAGCTCACTACAGTCTATATATACCTCTATTCCTTTCAATCCTACTGCAAAAGTAATGCATATATTCTACCTTTCTCTTCTTTATTTATTTGAATAATATTATTCAAACACAAATTTTAACATAAAATAAAATATAAATATAATATCATATAAAATATTATAATATTATATTTGAATCTCATTTTATATTAAATTTTATATTTTAATAATATTATTTTTATTTATTTTATCAACTTCTATATAAGATAAATAAGTATTTTGATCTACTATGAATTTATAATAATTAAAAATTATTAAAAATTATTTTAAAACTCTAACAATAATAGATAAATATTGGTTTCTCGTATATAAAAATTTATGGTTAGTTGATAACTTAGTTGACATTGGTTAACCACAAATAACAAAGTAAATGAGTATTATTGTTCAGATTAAACTCAATTTATATTTCCAATAAATTAACACTAATAAATAAGTAGATTATCTATTAGCTAGATGTAAGAATATGAATGGTTGTGAATAATTCTACTTCAAATTAGTGACTCGATTGTTGACAAAATTTTGAACAATCTTATAGTCTTAAAATATCGTAATTATATTGCATAAAATATTTTCTAACTTTTTACAATTTCCTTATTTTTCTATTCTTCTTTGGATCTTGACTAATGAACGTACTAATTTGACTTTAATCGATGTATGTTGTTTAATTTAAACTAAATATATATTAACACATAGTTGTTTATATTTAAGTATGTAAAGAGTACAATTAAGTAAAGTAGAGTGAATAAAAATGGTTGTTTAATTACAAAGATAAAAGTGTAATTTACATAAACAGAGTGCACGTGCGAGGCAGTTGGATCTGTGTGATGATGCATGGGGTGTTGGTGTCATTTCATTTCATGTGTCAATTTCATCCAACTAGCTCGGATCGTATCGACATTGAATGTTTGATTTGGTATATTAATAGTATTGCTACTTTTCCTTAATCCCGAAGGCATATTAAATAACGTGATTAAAGTGTAAAGTAAAAAATTAATAATTATTACAATAAATTTATGATTATTTATAAAGTTTATTTATGTATATTCTTCCATCTTAAAATACAAATAAAAATTTATGTGTTTAATTTAAATTTCCAATTATTTTGACAATTTTTTATTTATATATTTGGACGATATATATATGATGTACAATATATTGTTGAAGCTAGCACAAGTTGCACGTGCTCTAAAATTGCCCCGAATCAAAGCACACCAACTTAAGAGTTCTGAACTATATATGTCAGATTCAAGCAAAATTATATAGTTAAGAAAGTGTATCGACTAATTAGATGAGATCCACCGACACTACATGACTAGCAGTTTCTTTCTTTTAGGTCATACTCACAACTATTTTTGTTGAAGTTTTAAAAAAAATATTTATATACAATCTTCAATATACTTTTTAATATAATATTTATATTTTTAGAGGTTTAATAAGTGTCTTAAAAACACTTATTAATCATTTCTTTTTTCTTTTTATATTCTATGTTTATTACTCATATTCATATATTAATTAAAAAAAACACATATTTAGGATTGGAATTTAATCATGTCAGGTCAGGCTCTAAAACATAGTATGGCCTATTTTTAACAATTCTTAAAACTCTAGTTTGGTTTAATTAAATACTACTTAATTTATAACTTAATTTCAAATAGTTACAACTTACAAGTTTATCTTTAAAAAATCTGATTCATATAAACATATATCCTTGGTAATTAGTATTAAAATTTGTTAACAATTGATATTAATTTTTCCAAGTTTATCATCTTCATCATAGTAGTATTATTTTATTGTTTGCTATAAAAAATTAGGAGTGTTTTTTTAAGATGATTTAGAAGTATTTCCAATATATGTATTCAAATAAAAAGAGAATATTGAAAGTTAAATATGCATAACATATTTGCATCTTATATTATATCGAAGAATATTCAAGGAAATTAAAGTCATAATGAACATATATGCTAAGAAACTAAAGAGATCATCTATAACTTCTAGTTACATAAAACTGACGAAAGAAACACAACCTCACTCACTCAAGTCACTCTCCACTTTTGTTGTTTTTGACTAATTTACTACATTGCTTTTCCATCTTTTCATTACTCCCTTTCCTCGTACTCATATGGCTTATTCATGTATTTTTATTATTATTATTATTATTATTATTATTATTATTATTATTATTATTATTATTATTATTATTGTTGTTGTTGTTGTTGTTGTTGTTGGAATAGGAGCACAAAAGATGCATGCATACAACAAAGTAATGAGTGTAAATGGTAGATAACCGGGGCTTTCATATGAAACTTCATGGAAATTTAGAAAAGTAGGAAAGAGACAGAATGTGTCCATTGCAAATTAACCTCATCGTGCTTTAATAGGCATTCGTTATCGAACCTCTACACTCTAGACTATATACTATAGTTCTTCAACTTTCTTAATCATGCATGCGCCGTTTAACAAATTGACACCCAAAAAAAAAACGTGTTTAGATAACCATATGCAATTCCTTATATTATAATTCAATTAATAAAAAAGTCGATATTATCATGTAGTTAAATATTGTGTCTCAAATTTAAACGTGAAATTCTGTAATTGTATGAATATTTAGTGGTATTTATTATTTTGTTTTAAAAAACTGTGTGCAAAATTTTAAGTAAATGTAGAAATTATAATAGCAGAACATTAATTTAATCTAATTAACAAATTTACTAAATAGTAAATTAGTCATTTAAATAAAAATTAAAGAGTATCCATTAATCTAATCTCTCAATTAAAATATATCTTTATTAAACATTCATCAAAACCAATAAAGAACCTCCATATTGACTTGAATATATATATAAATTCATGCATGGATCATGTGCTGTATCAAGACAAACATATAACCTTTAAAAATTTGGTGTTAAATTTCAACAATTTTTTTCTTACTAAATTAACAATATTTTTCAACTTAAATGATTAAATTGCTATTTTATAAATTTAAAATATTAAATTAATTGATATTTATAATTTCAATGCAGACATATGCTTCTTAAAAATGTCAATGTGTGTTTTTTTTTATGCTGAGGCAGAACCATGTCAATAGGAATTGTTTTCGGCTTATTATATAAATAGAGATATTTTTATACCCCACACATGGTCTTTTCGCCCCTACATTTTAACAAAATGGACAAATATACACTTAAAAATTTAATTAAAAAAAGTTAAAATAACTTTTGAAAACAGTTCAATAAAATACAAATTCAAAATTATGGAAGTAATTTTTTCTTTTATAAAACTAGAATTTGAGTTTTATTGAGTACATTTTTTGTTCTTTAAGATAGTAAAAAATGTTAAGTATAGTTAAAAGTAAACGTATATTAAATTTTTTTTTTTAAAATACATGGGGGGTGAAAGGATCAAATGAAATGTGGGATGTCTTTTTTTGTCAAAAAATGTGGGTTACGAAAAGTATTTTTTAGATAAAAAAGTAACTGGGCACAGGCTGCCCAGCCCAAACCCATGACTGCAAGAACTGGATTAGCCGTTCACTAAGAGTTTTCTACCCTGCACCCCTCCATCTATATTTGTCACTTTCAATTCACATAAAAATACAATTTTATCATTTTAACTATCTATAAAATCTTCAAATTTTTTTACATCTCATTTTTTCACTCCTTTCGAACATTTAGAGACATTACCATAACTTTCAAACCTTTCCAAATCTTCGAAACAAAAAAGTAAGTGATACTTGAATATTTAAAACTTTCGAAACACAAAATTTTTAGAATTTTGAAACTTTCGAGCAATCTTAAACTTTCGAAATAGAAATTTTCCAAATTTTCAAAATGCATCCTTATTTCGAAAATTTGATTTTTAAAAATTTCAAAATTTTGCTTATTTCGAAACTATTAATTTTCGAAACTTTCTAAATTTTCGAAATGTATTCTTATTTCAAAAATTTGATTTTTAAAAATTTCAAAACTTCCGAAAATATCAATTTTGAAACTTATTTTAAATTGTTAAAAAGACAAAATTGTATTTTTATGTGAGTTGGGGGTGGCAAATATAGATGGAGGTAGAAAACTCGTATACTAAATATACATAATATAGCCCAAGTACCGCCACGCTCTAAAAAATTTTGGATTTGAGCCCAAAAATAATAATTAGAAGGTTGTTCATTCATCTCCTATTTGTTCACCCGTTCCTAAATATATTATCGGAAGCTCATATTCGCTAGTATATTTTACATAAATTTATACTATTAGAAATTAAGATAAAGGATAGATGAACAATTACATAATAATGATAAGTTACAACTGCTTAATAACTATAAGTTGGGGGCTTACATCATTACACATTTCCTCATTACAATTTACAACTAACAAAATATTTATTGTCAAATTTTTTTTTAACAAAATACTTGTATATTTGTACTGTTTATTTGGGCAGATCATACAAGATTGGTTACTTTATGAAGATAAACAATTCATATAACATATTTAATTGAAATATATGAAACTAGAGGGTTTAAGGGTGCATGAGCAAAGAATGAAGGAATATAAGGAAGAAGATAAAGCCTTAAAAGTATCCTATTCTGGTAGAAGAAGGGGACAGGGTCGTGGTGGCAGAGGAGGAAGAAGAAAAGAGAAACAAGTTGTCAACAAAGATTCCATTTAATGCTTGAGGTGTTGAAGTGAGTCAAACTGATCAAGGAATCTTCATCTGTCAAAAGAGGTATGCTCAAGAAATTATTGAAACATTTGTCATGGAAAACAGCAATGCAGTGACAAACCCCATAGTTCTTGGTTGCAAACTCACCAAGGCTGGAGAAGGAAAACTTGTGGACTCCATTGTCTATAAGCAAATGGCAGGCAACTTGATGTTCCTAACTGCCACCATGCCAAACATCATGTATGTTATAAGCTTGATCAACATATACGTGGAAAAACCATCTGAAACTCATCTCATAGCAGCAAAAAGGGTCCTAAGATATGTGAAAGGGACATTTTAGTATGGCATAATGTATAAGGCTAGACAAGAATAAGTGCTCATGGCAGGGGACACAGATGATAAGAAGAGTACCTCAAGCTATGTTTTTTTTGTTTTGGGAACTGGTGTCATCTCTTAGTCATCAAAGAAGTAGCCAATTGTGACTTTGTCCACAACAAATGCAGAATTTGTAGCAACCTCATGTTTATGTTAAGAAATTTAGTTGAGTAGAATTTTGGAGGAACTGTAAATAATTACTTAGTTTTTGTGTGTTTGATTTACTTTTTGGTAAATTTATTTATAGAAAATTTTCAAGAATAATTCCTGTATGAACACAAAAATTTAGACACACAAAAAATTATGCTTTTTCTATTATTTTAAAATTATACATAATTTAACTATTATTTTTTCTAATTTTTTTTTTTTTATGCGTGTGTGACTAAATAATGTGTCTAAATTCTTGATACAAGAATTGCTATTAAATTTTTTCTATAAAGAGAGTACATACATTAGTGAAACATGAGACTTTTATATAACTGAAATAAAGGTAGGATATGAGCTGTAATTAAAATCTTCTGCTGTTGTTGATGATGCAATAATTGTGCAAATAATTAGAAACAAATGTCAATGCCAAGTGCCTACTAGAAAATCTTACCTATTGAAAGGTCAGCAAATGTTAAGGACAACTATGCACCAAGTATTAATGTAGGCCTATACTTAAAGGTCAAATGGTTTGGTTGAAGGAAAGTCTATCATTCATAACTTCTTTTTGGTCCCCAAACTCGTGCATATTACCAGTCAAATATTGGCTAATACCATCTTTGCTTAGTCTACCAAAATAATAGCTTTGTGTGAGTTTACATGAATGACTTTTGGATAAAATTTTGGTTTTTTAGTATTAACTCCAAATTATTATACTAAACAAATCATTTAAAAGTTATTTTAAATTTATACTTTTCTGTTGTAAAAAATCTCTTAATATTTACTTTTGGTTTGTAAAATTTAAGATATATTCAAAAGGTAGAGAAAATTTTGTGAAGTTCAAACTTGCAACGTGTATATCTTTCAAAATACATCTATAATAGAGTAATATACAAAAAGAATGGTATACAATGTATTAATGAATGAATGAATAATAACACCTAAAAAAATAATGAATGAACAAAAATGAAAGGAAAAAGAGTAAGACGAAAGACTTAGAATTTGGAAGTAGCCTCCAATTGTGGCAGTACCGAGGGCGAATTCCCGCCAAGTGTAAGAAAATAATAGTGGACGGTGGACCTACCAAAAGAGACATGGTGGTTGGTTAATTGATAATAATGCAGTACTTGTAGGACCCGGAAAAGGAAACTCTAACCGTATGTGAAATATTTAAAAATTATTTTAATATTATTTTTTTATCAAGAAAAAATATTTATATTTATAATTACAAAGATCTTACTCATAAATGTTTAAGATAGTTGTTAATAAATCAAAATTAAAAAAAATTTATAAATTAAAGTAAAAATTTGATTAAAGTATTTGAAAGCAATATTTTTAAAAGAGTATTTTTATATTTGTGTTCTTAACATGTGTCATTTGAGCACTTAATACTTGATAGTATTTGTTTAGTTAAATATAAAATGGGTCATAGTAACATGGGACACAAGTTAATAATACCAAAAATATAATTTTTTATTGGACCACAATATTTGAATTTTTAAAGTGTTAAAAAAAATATTTTAAGATTATTTTTTATATTTGAATTATTAATATGTGTACCCTACATGTTTGCTTTTTCCTTATAAAATAATCGTTTTTTTTTTGCATTTTTCATCATTGCAACTGTAGTTCTTTTTTATTTGTATACAAAAATTAAAAATTACTACCAATTTTAATTTTATATATTTTTTTGTCAGTAGAAGAAATTGTAAAAAAACTCGTACATACTGCGAATTATTGAATTTAAATCTGTAATACGATATTAAGTCTAACAATAATTATATTTGTCAGTTGAACTAGACCAAATTTAAAGTTTTATTTTTAAAATTTAGATTAATGCTAACAACATATTATTTAATATACACTTTTCAACATATTTTGTTTCATTAGTTAAATTTTACATGGGTCCTTAAAACTTTAGCTCATGGTCACAATTCCGTAGCACCAATATAAATTTCAACTAATAAAAAATAATATTTTGAAAGTGTGTTTTAGTTATTGTTTTCTAGCGTTCCCCAAAAGTTTATAGCTTTTATTTGACGAATTTAAATAACGAGCATTTATTTTGCGGTCTAAAAAATTATTTTAAAAAACAATTTACTTGAAAATATAACATTATTAAGAAAGTTGGCTATTTTTTAAATGAGTCTAACACACAATTTAACATTCTTAAGAAAATTGGTAGTATAATTTAATATATATATATATATATAAAAGGTTTATATGCAGTTTTGCTTTATCTATTTTACTAAAAATAATTTCTTAGTTGCTCTATTTTTAAAATCAATTTTTTTTCTCATTCATTAACTAATTCTTGTGATTTTTTTCTCTTCATTTTTATTATGTGACATTTTCATTAATGACATGACATTTGTGATTTGAATAAAATAACTTATATATCATTATTATTATAATTAATTTTATTTATATTTTAAAATATTGAAAAAATTTAAATATTTTATCTAAATATTTTAAAATTTTA
>JBBPBO010000001.1:79185481-79213580 GCA_037974295.1 Cicer cuneatum | reverse complement strand
TAAAAAAAGTTAAATAAAATAAATAAATTTAAATATTTTAAATATAATTATTTTTATATAAATAAAATTAATAACAACAATTTAGTGTTACATCATCCACATCATAAAAATGATGGGAGATTAAAACAATCCTAATAATTAGTTAATAGAAGATTAAAAAATCAATTTTAAAAATAAAAAAAAAACTTAAAAATTTATTTTTAACAAAATAGAAGAACCAAAAAACATTTAAATTAATATATAAAATTAATTCGATGAAAATGAAATGTAAATTTCCACCTTCTCATGAGAATAAATCCACAAGAATTATAGATGTTATCTTTATCTTAAGAATTTTTTTGTCTTTGAATAATTTTTTCTCAACCTTCTAATAAGCATGAGTGTACTTATACTTATTTTCAATTTCACGTATTCAATGAAATGTGATTTTTAGACTTGAAACAAACATTCTCTTAATAAAAATAGATCTATTTGATAGCAATAATTTTTTTCACGAGCTGATAACATTTTCTACTAGCTTATAATATTTTTCAAGGTACTATCATTTGAGTATAAAATTTACAGCGCATTGAATTTCATCTTATTTTTACCCTAATTATCTTAATTAAAAATATTTAAACATTAAAAATATATTTTAATATTACTTTATATTTATCAGTTAATTCAATTATTAATTTTACTAAATACTACAAATTCAATTTACATGTATATCCATAATAACCTATCAAGTAGCTAAACATATAATTCACAATAAATTTATCTGTTATCGGCTGGTATATCCTACCCCCATTTATTATAAAATACGTTAAAAAACTAGTTTATCCTACCTCCATTTAATTTATAATATTATTAAAATATATTAAAATTAAAACCACGAAGCAAACAGCTACTTACTCTCGCTAATACCTACTCATAGCATATTTATTTTTTATTTTTTAAAAAAGAATGGTTCGGCCGCAAATAAAAAAGCATATTTTACATCATCATTTGATGAATAAATAATTAAAATAATAGTATGATATGATTGGGCGGACTTGGCAAGCTGAAGAGGCAACCATATCTGACTTTATTATTTACAGTTTTTCAACATTTTTTTTGTCTCTTAAGTTTCACAGTTTCTTATATCAACATTCTTCTCCCTTCATATATATCAACAATCTTTTCTTTCTGCCGACACCTACTATCTAAATTAAATAAATAAATATATAATTTTCCTAAATTCGAATATTTGTTCAAGTTCAGTTTGTTTCCCCTGAATTATTTTTCACTGTTAAACCTTTTGATGCAAAATTCCTTTAATTTTACAATTCCTTTAATAATTCAGAAATTCGATATTTGTTTACCAATCTTTTCTCCACATGTCAGGTCCTCTTGATCGTTTCGCTCGTCCATGTAAGTATTTTAGAATTTATTTTTCTCGTGAAAATTATTAACTTTGTATAGTTATTCGTCAATTCAATATATGAATTATTCTCTTTTAATGGATCAAATTATCTTATATACTCATCTACATCACTGAATCAACTGTAATTTAGGTTATATGAGCTCAATTTAGTTTAATAATTAATACAAATACATTATACTGTATTAGATTTAACAATTTAGCAAATAGTTTTTGAATTTTGGATAATCTCATATCAGAATTGCTCCTTGAAGTTTTTTTGATTTAGTTGTAACATAGAAATTATAACTTTATATTGCGCACAGTGTTGTCAATTGTGAATCACAAGAGAATAGAGATTTTGTTCAAATTCCACTATGCTACAGTATTATAGCAGCTATTTGACAATATTTTGTACCAAATAACATACTGCGAAATAATAGTGATTTGTTTAAAATGCTTCTGCATTTACCTCTATTTTTGGCTGAGTTGAAACTTTGTTCTTTAGGTTTTGAAGGTTTTTCTGGTCATCATGACGAAAGAAGAGAGCGAAAATCAGATTTTGAGAATTCAGAAGATGACCGGCGTACAAGAATTGGAAGTTTAAAGAAGAAAGCGATAAATGCGTCGAGTAAATTCAGGCATTCTCTTAGGAAGAAAAGCAGGAGAAAGAATGCGAGTCGGAGTAATTCTGTTTCCATCGAGGATGTTCGAGATGTTAAGGAGCTCCAAGCAGTGGATGCATTTAGACATACACTTATGTATGATAACTTGTTGCCACCAAGACATGATGACTATCATATGTTGTTGAGGTTAATGCTCTATTTGCTTCCCAGTTAGTTTAACTATGTGGATGAGATAGATACACTTTTATTATCAAAATATAGATTGCATCTTTTCTCTTGTAGCTACTTATAAAGATTGCGGTAATCATAACAAATGCATGGTTAATAATTTTGGTAGACCTCTGCTTAGAGCGAGTCACTGATTTAGTTTTTGAAATTATATGGTGTCCAGTAATTTGGTTCCTAAAATTAGCAAATTCTAAAATAATTGATGAAATTGAAAATTCTCTATCAGATTAATCTTTTTGGTTCATTCAATTCAGTCCTTAGAATCGTCTTTGAGGTACTAATGTGATCGAGGATTTTTTGTCTCAGATCATTTTAAATATTTTTTTAAAATTTTAGGGACCAAATTTGAACCCAACAATTACCGGATAAAATCGGTGATTCACTCCTCTACTTACTACAAGTAATCTACGTCGATTGGTTTGAATCACAAAATTCATATTTCAAACTACACATAAAAAATATGACATTTTGTGTTTTGCATAGATGGTATCTTTGCATATTTATACATGGAGATTTTACAAATTACATGTTCACCTTGGACTATTATTTAAAATTTGAATTAGCGGATTTTATTGCAGATTCTTGAAAGCAAGGAAATTTGATATTGAGAAGGCAAAACACATGTGGGCAAACATGATCCAATGGAGGAAAGAGTATGGTACCGATACAATTATGGAGGTTAGTCATCCGATCTGAAAATATACCCAACCTTTTATTTGGTTTTCTTCTTTTGGTTGATCATGTTTGAATTGATCAACTGTACATTTTAGTTTTCTTGAATTCGTTGTTCATACTATACCTGCTTTGGTGTCCTCTGTTTCTCTCTAGGATTTTGAGTTCAGTGAATTGGACGAAGTCCTGCAATACTATCCACATGGTTATCATGGAGTTGATAAGGAAGGAAGACCTATTTATATTGAGAGGCTAGGTAAAGTTGATCCCAATAAGCTTATGCAAGTAACTACCATGGACAGGTATTTAAAATACCATGTACAGGGTTTTGAGAAAACATTTTCTGTTAAGTTTCCTGCTTGTTCTGTTGCTGCAAAGAGACATATAGATTCAAGTACAACCATTTTGGATGTTCATGGTGTGGTAAGTTTTACTGTCAATGGTCTTGACTTGAAAGTTTCTTTGGCACCATTTGACTTAAATTTAGTCAATAATTGGTTTGCATTATGCTTCCTTATTCTTTGTAGGGTTTCAAAAACTTTACCAAGACTGCACGGGAACTCATTACGCGGCTGCAGAAAATTGATGGTGACTACTATCCCGAAGTATGTTGCTGTAATCATAATAGTTTGATAGTTTTCAATTCTTCACGGCTTATGAACTTAATTATTGTTCTTTTCTCTCTTCTAACCTGTAAATGGTTCAATGCAGACGTTATGCCAAATGTTTATAATCAATGCTGGTCCTGGTTTCAAGCTACTTTGGAACACGGTGAAAACATTTCTTGATCCCAAAACTACATCAAAGATAAATGTTCGTGTTAATTATTTGATTCAATAGTTATATTTGTTTATTTTTATAGTATTTCAATCAAATAATAATCTTTTACAGTTAACAAAATTGTCTATATACATATATTTAGGATTAACTAATACTCCAATGTCTCCAATAGGTTCTTGGAAACAAGTTCCAGAATAAGTTGCTTGAAATTATTGATGTCAGGTAACTATGCATTAATGTTCTTAACCGTGTTATTTATCAATTAACTTGTATTATCATATGGACTTTCTCACTATCTGTGTGGTTTTTCAGTGAGCTACCAGAGTTTCTTGGCGGTATTTGTACTTGTATAGATCAAGGCGGTTGTATGAGGTCTGATAAAGGGCCATGGCAAGATCCAAACATTTTAAAGGTTTTCTTCTTATTTTGTAAAATTTAGACTTCGTTTTTCCCTATATATATTCTAGTCTTTTAATTTCTTCTGCTATGCATCTGTAACTCATCTAGAAAAGTTGGATGTATGCAGATGGTTCTCAATGGTGAAATACGATGTTCTAGACAAATAGTAACGGTTTCTAACGATGAGGGGATAGTGATTGAATGTGATAAGGCATCTTATCCAATGGTATAGTTTCTAATACCATCTGAAATACTTCCTACATAAGAATTCGTGGAATTTATAATTCTGATAAGCTCTTTGTTTGGATTTAGGGGCAGATAAGAAGTAGTGATACATCAACAGCAGAATCAGGATCTGAAGTTGAAGATATCACTTCTCCCAAAGCAAGTGGGAGTTATACAAACCCTAGGTTGACTCCTGTCCATGAAGAAGTAAGTGGGCATGGGATTGATGTTGTTGTTGCAAAAGGAAAGAAACAAAAATAGATTAGATAAAAAAAAATTCAATGAATTAAGTACAACTGTTTTGGTGTTTGTCCAGGCAAGATTGGCTGGTCTTTCTGCCGGTTTCTCTGAGTATGATGAGTATGTTCCCATGGTTGACAAGACTGTAGATGTTGCATGGAAGGAGAAACAAGTGACAATCCAGAACTCACATGGCACCACAGGTTGGATACTTGATGCATAGTTATTGAATTTGATATGCCACCATTATTAACATGATAGTGCACACACAATGTTTGGCCCCCCTCACTTCAAGTTTCTGGTTCTGCATATCCTACCTAGAGTTATTGGCATCCGAGAAATGTATGTTTGTAATGTATTTATTATTAGCTGCAGAAAAATATCTATTGAGGACTGGAGGATCCGATGGAAACCAGGCATATATCTTTGCTATTGTCATTGGCTTCTTTGTTGCCATTTTTACTTTTGCCCGTTCAATAGCATTTTGTATGACTAAGAGAATAAAAGACAATGAACCTGACTCTGTCCAAAACAGGCCTAACATGATTGTTAGTGCCGCTTCAACAACCAAGGAGGAATGTCGTCCCCCATCACCTGCTCCCAGAATGACAAAGGCAGAAATCACCTCATCTGCTCTGAAACGCCTCGGTGAGCTCGAAGAGAAGGTTGAAATGCTGCAGTCAAAACCTAATGTAATGCCATTCGAGAAAGAGGAGCTCCTGAATGCTGCTGTCTATCGCGTGGATGCATTGGAAGCTGAGTTGATCACTACAAAGAAGGTAACTGTATTTCACTTAAACAATTAAATTTGTGTTACTGCTTCAAGCTAAACAAACGGCAATTCCTGCTGTTTTACTAGTTCTCAATTTCTAGAAAAAATATTGTATGCTGTGCTATAATTTAGGAACGAATTGGCCTGTCCACTAATAATCTGCTCAGTTATCATATTGTGATTACTAATGTGATGTTATAACTTGTCTAAGTAGTGAGTTTATTAAGATACATCTGCAGCATTTAATGTAAGTAAAACTTATAAGAATGTCTCCTTAGTTTATGCACTTGACCCGAGGTAGATACTGCTTAGAGTCAGGATTCTTGTCAATCAAATTGTACAGGTGAGATATTTGTTTTATCTCACAGGTCAGGGGAACTTGTTCTGTGTTAGACTCGAATAGGAAAACTTAACAGCTTTGTGGTCGATTATATTTTTTTACACCACTTACTTACTTTTTGAACCGTCCATGAGCAGCTGTTTTTTTTTCCGTTTAAACTAAGATTAGTGGAGTTTTAAACTGTTCAATAAATTTGATACATGTATAGTATAAAGACTAGTGTTTTCCATTTGATAAACAGGCTTTATACGAAGCTTTGATTAGGCAAGAAGAGCTTATGGCATACATAGACTGTCAGGAAAGAAGAAAATTCGAGGTAAGTCAATGATATTTGCATCTTGTGTAGTTTCAAAGTTTAAAAAATCCAAATGCTTGTTACTATCTGGCATGGGAACTCTTAAATTTACTATCTGTTTTTGTAAAGCAGAAAAAGAAGTTTTGCTGGGGGTGAAGAGATATCTGTACCGCAAAGAGCCGCACAAAATTTAAAAAATCCAAATATGCTTGTTTCTGTATAAAGTTCTTGTATGATTGAATTATATATGTATACGGCTACTTATTATCTCTCTTAATTTTAATATTGTTGAGTTTGAATGTTGAATTGTAAATTATTGTGAGACATTTATCAAGTTCAATCAAAGTTGTAAGTTGAAGTTTGATTCACTTTAGTTTCATTCCCCATTACCCTATCAAATATATATTATATTGTTATTTCCTTAATGAAAGGATCTTCAACTCATACATTCAACTTTTAGAACTTGAAAGTGATTATCACTTTTCAACTATTAATAGGATCAACAAGACAACCACGTATCTTTCAAGACCAAATCAACTATTTTATTCGAATGTACTATGACGGAGGTTTTGATGTATTTAGATTGTACAAGGAAAGTGAGTAGGACAAGTTGTGGTTTGTCAATCTTTCCCTACATTTCTCTCTATCTTTCTCTACCGTTTGTTTTCTTTTTCACGATTCTCTCACTGTTTTAAACATCAGTTTCTCTCTTATTTTATCACAAAAATGGCCTAAAGTTACTCTGTCAAAATACAAAGGTAGAGAATTCAATTATGTGTTTGTGTATGGTTGTTTTAAGTATGAAAGGACTTTGGTATTGGTTTGAAGGGGTTCTCGTCTCTGTTTATTAAGGTAAGGTGTGAATTATTTTGTGGCTCTTTTTGGTATGGCTGTAGGGTTTCTCATGTGGAGACATAGGCAAAGTTAGGACAAATTTTCTTACAGGTTGAAACATAAAGAAAAAGAAAAATATTTTCAAAATTTAATACGAAGAAACTCACTGATTTTTTATATAAAATATAAATTAAATAGAATAAAAAAAGTAAAAATTTTATTTAGGAAAGTTGATCTCAACGACACTTCAAGTAATTAAATTCATTCATAATTGATGTTGTGTTAAATAGATTAACAATATCTTTTTTAATATAAACAATTAAATTATTTGCAAGAAATTCGTCATTCTTTTTATTTATAGATCTTATCTCAACACTTTTATTATTGACAAAACTCTCTTTATAGTTGTAGTAGAGATTACAAGTGTCAAAACAAAGATAATTTTTTTATTGTCTTATTTATATTATTTTTTTACAAATAAACTTATTCAAAGTACTTAAATATATATTATTAGAATAATTACATATAAAAATATACCAAACCATTAAAAAAATGGATAGCCATGGGGTTTCTATCCATTTTTATTGATTGTGGAGAATTGATCGTTGATGTCTTACCCTTCAAGTGTGTGTGGTTTCTACCCCTGGTGT
This sequence comes from Cicer cuneatum, assembly GCA_037974295.1. Classification (NCBI taxonomy): domain Eukaryota; kingdom Viridiplantae; phylum Streptophyta; class Magnoliopsida; order Fabales; family Fabaceae; genus Cicer; species Cicer cuneatum. The sequence goes on along the minus strand of JBBPBO010000001.1, from coordinate 79,206,138 downwards.
CTTACCCCTCAACAATAAATAAATAGATGGAGATAATTTTAACAAACTAATGATATTAAATTTTGAATACGACAAATAAAAAAAAATTCTAAAAAGAACAACACTTAAAAAGAATAGAAGAGAGTACTTTTCTAGATGAATTTTTTTAGAATGAGATTAGGACCCATCGGCTTCGACTAATAGTGTGTTCGGTAATGCGGTTACCTACCTCCACCACATGTTCAATCAGCATTCCACCTTTAATTTTAAGAAGCTTCGGAGTGTAACTTCAAGGCAGGCTACCGCGTGGTTTTCAATTTTCCAAACACACACTTAAGAGCAAAGAACATCTCTAAAAAACATCTTGAGAATGAGTAGTTATGCGTGTTTGATTTGTTCTTTGCTTATTTTTTATGTTGTAAGGAAGAAAAAACAGGTTGAACTGTTCCTTACCACAAGCAAGTGTTTTAACTGCATAAACAGAGATGTTGTCTTTTTGGTCCTTGTAAGTTGTATGTGTCAATAGAACAAGTTGGCAACCAGGGATAATGATGTTACAGCCAGCAAGTATTTCATCATTTGAGCTGACATCATATGTATTCATTTTCAAACCAGCAAAGACAAGTTATATTCTAGTTCTATCAATAAATATGCCATGTGTGAGCATTATAATATAAAACAATATACTTTTCACCTATGCCTCATCACTATACTTTTCCTATTATGTTGCAGATGCATTATTATTAGCTAAAATGCATATAAGTGAACATCTCACATCAATGGTATTATTTCAGAACAAGCATCCACAATCCAATGCTTCATGCAGAATACTAACACTAAATATATTAACAAAAACAAAATAATTAAGTGAAAGAGGGAATCTGACAGTCAAAGTATACAAAGATTGATAGTAGGGTTGCACAAACAACAGGTGAGGAGGGTAATGAAACAAATACAAGTTCCATCTTCACCTTTCAAACAAGTATCACAAAACAACATTTTCTAAGGAAGAAATAAATATTATCAAACAAAAATCTATGAAATCTCATTCTGCAACTTCAGGTCCCTGCAAGTTTGCATCTTCATTTCTCCCACGATTCATTTTGCTCATCTGTTTGTAGCAGCTCACTATCTTCTTATCTAACTCATAGTATTCTTCCATTTTACTCAAACGCTTCAAATCGAGGTCAATAAAATGCACCTGATACAAATAAAATTGCAACCAAACTATGACATTTAAATATAGATGTGATACTATTTTTTGTAGAAGTGCTCTTCAAGAATGGCAATGATGTACCTAAAATATGGCTAAAGGAAACAAAATTCATAGCTATATCAATATCATTAAAATCTTGCAGTTGTAGGTTAAAATACTAACCATTGATTTTCTTATCAATGATTGAGAATGTGGAAAAATAAGAAAGTCTCAAAATGACTGAAACTAAGACAACTAAAGTGAATTGCCTAAATCTACCAACAGAACATGAACTGAATATATTCATATGGAGCACTGGACATAAATAAATTTGAACCAATAATAATAACTGTAAAGCTATGCCTACCTTAAAATCAAAGGCTTGTTTAGTTGACTCAAGATAGATAGTATTGTAAGCAGATCCAGAATCCTCCGCTTTCCTCGGTCTAAAACATATCATCAAACTGCAGTCTTTTGCAGTTGCTGCTATCAGGTAGTCCTTCACGATTCTCAAGCTTTCATCCAATGATGCAGAATGCAAAGAGGCATATCTTTTTGCCTGTTCTTCACTTAATTCTCTACACACCCTGCACTGTTGAGAAGTAATATCGTAATATGCATGGATGGCTCCTTCTATGTCAACATTATCAAGCTTCTGAACCTTCAGGAGCTGATCAAGGACTCCTGAATTTTGCACGGCTTCAGTAATAAGATTAAGTAAGTTCTCTGTACATAGCCCATCATCAGCTTGAATGATCGAGTGAAGTTCATCTTCAAGTACTTTAGCAATACGGACATCTGTAGTTTTAGCACCACCTCCTAGTCCTCCGAGTATGAGAGAACCATTCAAAAATACACGAAAATTGTTTTGAGGAGTAGCAAAGAGATCTTTGATAGCTTTATGAATTCTCTCCTTGGATCCAGAGAACAGATCAAGTGGGTTGTACGCACTCGGCTGTAAAACCTGCGAACACATTCAAAAGTTTCTAACAGGTTTAGTTCTAGAAAAATAATAATAGATATTGTCTTGTAATACATCAATCAAAAAACAGATGATTAAATGCTCAGGCTAGAAGTTATGGCAACTGGAAGTACAAATTATGTTATGTAGCTACAGAACCACTATCCAAAATAAAATTTTGTAGGTAAATCCGATTTACCTCTCCATGTTGCAATTTCAGAGCTTGATGCATTTCGAATCGAGTTATCCTCCTTTTGATAGCAGTTCCTTCAGATATGAATTCTGACCGAGGAAGAAATCCGCATTTGGGCTGCTTTTTGAGGAATAGAAAAGTTAAACAATGTCCCAATCAAGCCAAAGAGAAAGAGGAAGGGGCAACAGTGAAATAGAGATACTCATTTAAAAAATAATGCTATTCTTTAATGAGAGACAAAAAAACCAAAGAACAATAACATAATGGAGGAGACCATACCTTTATCTCAACTGATATGCTGGGGCTAGATCCTTGACAACCTGAAATGAAACAGGAAGCTTACTACATAACTTTTAATTATCTGACAAATCTATGTACAATAGTTAAAAAAACATAGATCAACTGTTTAGTACTTACTAGGTAAATACTACATTCAAAATAAAAGATTAAGCACTTAATATAATATTAATATCAAGTTAGATTTCACGCGAGTAATTTTGCCTTCTTACATTACATTTTTCTGTTAGTAGTTGTAATTCTCATATAGCATTACACCCACCAGAAAATCATGTTCATATTCAAACCAATGGGAGGCAATGAAATCCAAGCACCGTAGGTAGTTTCAAGTTTAAATATTAACTTCTCACTCATGTACAACAATGGATGATTTCTGTGCAAGGTAAGTTACACGATACAGTGCTAATATTAAGATATTCAATTCAAATTAAAAACCGAAGTGGTAACCAGTAGAATCAAGTGCAGTAATACATGTCTCAGTACCATCAGGGAAGAGTGAATGATCCGACATGAGAAGACCAAAATCACATTGTGTATCAACCCGGGAAACATCAACTCGCCAAGCAGGACGTTGACTGAAAACATTCTTCTCAATCGACTCAAGAAATTCCTTGGTCACCAAAATGTGATTCTAAAAGGTACCAAAATAGATATAGGTGAGAGATCATAATCACAAAACATTCTCATGCAACATCCTAACCGCTATTTATTCGTAAAATAGGGCAGTTCACAAAAACCAATTTTATCAATAAAAATTCTTGATGATTTACTGGAACCTGATTTGGAATCCTCCAGGTAAGCACCCGAGATGATAAAAACAACCATTTTGGGTTAATGGATTTTCAATATGATGATAAAACAACAACTTTCCATTGAAGGGTCTCAGGCATCAATCAAGCACAGGAAAATGATGTAGCAGAAACAATGAAACAGTGAGTACATACCCCAGCATCAACATACTTGGAACCAAGCAAAGGCTTCATGACATGTTGAACATATAGTTGCCCTGCAATTTCCTTATCCGAAGAGGAAATAAGTTCATGTACATCTTTCCAGATGAGGCGTTCATGTGGAGTCAGAGCTATGCTATTCCTTACTCCCTTCAATAGTGACTCCTTCCTTGGAGACTTACGAATGCGCATCACTTTCCCAATCTAAGACACATTTGGATAAACATTTTAACTAAATGTGTGTTTGGTTTTGAGGTAACAAAAATTGATTTTGGTCTAAAATGAGTTCAAGGTAAAGTGATTCATGTTTGGATACATTCAAGTAAAAGTGGATTGAACAATAAATTATGTGTTAAAAATCAACTGTTGAGGCAAAAAGCTCCAAATTCTAAATCCATGTCAGAATCGTTTCTGGAGCTAAAACCAATTACACTCTAGAACATCCAAATATATCAAAATCAATTCTACACCTCTAAAATCAATTTTACCTCTCCAAAAGGGAAACCAAACATACACTAAGCGCTTATTCAATAACCTATTATTCAAATTTTACTGAAATAAGCTATAAAAAAAATCATAAATTAAATTTACAATCCAAAACATGCAACACATCAATACAAGTGTTTAATGCCATAAAATGAACTCAAATAAACTCCTTAACACAATACAAGTTAGGCTTAAAATAAACATTTTATTGAGTATCATCTAAGCAAAATTCAATTACAAACTAAAACGAAAGAAGAAGAAAAATGAACTTACATAAGAAGGAGAGGATCCATTATAAGAGAGAACAAGATTAGCAGCACCTTCACCTCTATAAACCCAATTATCAGCGTCTTGTTCAGTTAAAGTCAACTCCATCTGTTTGACATAAAAAATTCTCACTTAGGCATTTCATCGAACAGTTTAAGAACAAACTCAAAAGTAAAAATTGTACCATGCGTTGGGGTTTGTTCCACTTCAAAGGAGAATCATCAACGTGCGGGAATAAAAAGGATAGGGAATTTGGTGATGTTGGTTTGTGGTTTTCCTATGTGATTCGGTCTTGTTTGATTACATTTTCTTTTTCTTTTTTTAAATTTAACTATAATTTTATCAATTTGTTATAACTGTTTTTATGTGTTGACCATCGATGACTCCATACATGTTGTTATAGCATCCACTTCACGCCACGACACACCGGAGAATCCAACTCAGCATTTTCATCATCAAAGTGTATAACTTATATAAAACAATAATTAAATTTAAGAGTGTTTCCGGTGCTATTTTGATCCATTTTAAGACTACACAAAATCACATCTAATTCAATTTCGTTTGAACCACACATTTAATAAAATCTAATTCGACTATAGATAATTTAATTTGAATTGATTTTTTTATATCTAAATTATAATTGTAAAAAATACTAATATTAATATGATAAAAATACAATAAATATTATATTTGGTCCAAAATATAACATATACACTTTTGTTACCTACACCCCTATATTGCTACCCACACCCACCAATTTTTTAAAAAAATCAAAATTCCAAAAATTCTCTTCTATTTTTAAACATCTTCTTCCTCTTCTTACTCAAAACTCACATAACCTAAAAATCATCCATAGCTCACTCACCATAACTCTTTATCATTCAAAACTCACAACATTCACTCATAGTTTACAACTCGTTAATATGATATTCTCATTGTGGTTAAAGTGTGCAAAGAAAGTAATGTTGTTGTTCTATATTTGCGTTAAATTTTTCTGAAATCTGGAAATGTTACGTGAACTGCATTTATGTACGTATCAAATATTTATAAATTGAAGAAAGTATGTAAACTCAGTTCACGTAAACATACGTTAATTGAGGTTGCGTAAACAATGGAGTTTATGACTTTAAAGTATGTTTACGTGAACTCATATGAAGCCACGGTACGTGAACTCAATTCACGTTTATGTACGTGAAATGCGTTCACGTACAATACATTTAAATTACAATTTTAACGAGTACGTGAACCGAGTTCACGTGAACATACATGAACTGAGTTCACGTGAACATACATGAACTGAGTTCACGTATCATACATGTAAGTTATAATTTTAACACATACGTGAACTAAGTTCACGTGTGTGAAGTGAGTTCACGTCAACTTACGTGAACTGAGTTCACGCGAACATACATGAACTGGGTTCACGTAAAATACATTTTTTTGACAATTTTGTGAGTACGTGAACTGAGTTCACAGAAGTTTACCTGAAATTTTTATATGTTATTTTTTGGATACATGTAAATGGATCAAGGGGGATACCATAGTGACAAAATGTATGAAGGTTTGGAACATTTAGAGGAAATTCAAGATAGTTTGGAAGGTGATTTTGATGAAATGTATGATGATTTTGATGCAATGAATGATGGTGTGGAACCCGTAATTGAAGACGCCATAAATGAAGGAGTTGAACTAGTTATGATTGATTTGACTGATGTGTTTACCACTGACATGATGTTTGACACGAGAGAGGATTTATTAAAATGGGCTAGAAATGTTGGAAGGGAAAATGGAGTTGTCGTTGTCATCTTTAGATCTGAAACTGCAACAGCACAACCAAGAACAAAGACAAAATTAATTATTGGTTGTGAAAGAAGCGGTAAATATAGACCTTGGAAAAAATCCTAAACCGATGAGGAGTACTTGGACTAGAAAATGTGAATGCCCATTTAGATTGAGAGGAACACCATCAAGTGTTGGTGAAGGATGATATTTGCATGTAATATGTGGTATCCATAACCACGAATTAGCCAAAAAAACTGACTGGTCATTCTTTCTTAGGCCGATTGTCTAGTGAAGAGAAAAATTTACTTGGTGATATGACGAAGAACATGGTAAAACCAAGAAACATATTGATGACGCTAAAGGATCATAATGTTGAAAGTTTGGCGACAATAAAACAAGTTTATAATGCACGTCAAGCATATCGATCATCACTTAGAGGTAATAGAACAGAAATGCAACATCTTTTGACATTGATGGAATGCGACAGATACATCTATCGATATAGGAAGGTAGATGGTTCAGATGAGTTTAGGGACATTTTTTGGGCCCATCCAGACGCTATCACTCTTGTGAATAATTTTCACATAGTATTGGTTATTAATAGCACATATAAGACATGTAGGTATCGAATATCATTACTTGAGATTATTGGTGTTACATCTACTGAAATGACAGTTTGCATGGGATTTGCATACCTACAGTCTGAGCGTGCTGATAATTTTGTGTGGGCACTACAAATGGTGAAAGAACAGATTACAAGTGGAGAAGTTGAAGTCATCGTAACTGATAGAGACCTTGCTTTGATGAACGCAGTTGAATATGTTTTTCCAAAGGCGGTCAATTTATTATGCTTGTTTCATGTAGGCAAAAATGTGAAAGCGAAGTGTAAGATGACCGTCTTTCCAAAAGAGAAGCAGGTGCAAGTAATGGAGGCATGGGAAGGTCTTGTATACAGTAATGATGAGTCTCAATACTACACGAAGTTGGCTATGTTTGAAGGAATTTGTAGTAGCTGTTCTATTTTTTCTGATTATGTACATGAACAATGGTTAAATCCCCACAAGGAAAGATTTTTTGCGGCGTGAACAAATAGAGTTATGCATTTTGGGAATACCACAACACAAAGGGTTGAGTCGGCGCACTGGAGGTTGAAACAGGTATTACAAAATAGCGTTGGTGATATATGCAGTGTTTGGGAAAACATCAATAGTATGATCATATTACAACACAACGAGATAATAGCATCCTTTGAAAGGAGCATCATTCAAAAGGTGCATCGAGATACTAACAGATTGTACGCATATTTGTGTGATATTGTGTCCAAAAATGCAATTGATCACATTGCTGAAGAGTATGATCGAGTGAAATATGTGGGTATTGATAAGTCTGAATGTGGTTGCACGATAAGGACGACACATGGTCTACCTTGTGCATGTGAAATAACCAGGTATAGTATGGTCCCACGTTCCATTCCATTAGAAGTTATTCATGTTTGGTGGAGTAAATTAAGTTTTCATGATAACGGATCGAATAAAACTTCAGAGTTATCTGTGAAACATGAAATAGACGTGATAGTGAAAAGGTTTGAAAAACTTGATGTACCTGGCAAAATTTTACTTAAAGGCAAATTACGAGAGATCGCATATCCATCCACGATGTCAATGTGTCCACTTGTTAACAAGGTTAAAACTAAGGGTGCACCAAAAAAAAGGAAAAAGTAAGGTATCAAAAATAGAAAAATCAACCAAGTGTGATCCTTCTTGGTGGGAGTATGTGGATGTAAGTGTTCGATGTAGCGGCACAAATGCATATAGCACTGTGTCGTCTATTAAAGTGCAGCAACCTCGTTCATCAGTCACAAAGCTGACACCTCGACCATCATTCTCTAAAGTTCAATAACCAAGAGTTATTTTCTTCAATGAATGGTTGCCGGTTGAAATTCATAAATTCATATATGACATTATTGACGTCGGTTCAGATGGTAATTGTGGATATCGTGCAGTTGCGGCTTTACTTGGATTGGGTGAAAACTCTTGGGCATTCATTCGTCAAAAGTGTATAGTAGAGCTTCAAGAGTTCATGTCTCATTACGGTACAATATATGGTGGAGTTAATTTTGTTCAAAACCTTATAGACAATGTATATGTTGAACAAGTTGCAACTGCGGATAATTGGATGACACTTCTAGAAATTGGTTATGTGATTGCTTCGAAAATTTAACTTGGTTTTCGTTGCATTATCACTTAACCAATCGCAAACATTTTTTCCTCTAAGAAGTCCACCACCAACATCTACGACATATCATCGTATAATTGTCATAGCATTTGTTAACAATTGTCATTTCGTGCAGGTATTAATAGTTTAATAAATTATTAAATAGTTCAATAGTTTAACAATTGTCAACTTTTTTTAATAGTTTAATAAATTATTAAATTCAACAGGTTTACTTGAAGCATGATTCTCCTATGCCACCAACAAGTAATTTGTGGAAAAAGTATTGCACTCAAGAAGCACGACAATGGAAGTTTATTTACAATGATCGCATGCAACATTGGTTGCAGATATTTCCAGAAACTGTAAATAATTTTATTGTAAACTAAATAATTAATATTGATGACCTATGAAATTTAATATTGATGCAAGTGAGTTTGACTTTGGATTGATAGCACAGTGAACAAGGTATCATGTTTATTTTGTAGGTTATCTGTTATCGTAGCTTATACTAACCTTAATAATGTTGGAATAAAAATTAATGAATGTGACCGTTGATTTTTTTTGGCCAGTTGTGACTGTAAAAGGTTGTACATAGTAAAATAGATCAAATTTATAAAATTTCATGTAAATAAAAAATTAATTGATACTCTATCACACAATTTTTTAGATTGGTGGTCTATTTTTCAATGTATAAATATCATTAGAGGCAGAAATACCATTAGAGGAAGAAATCGGATGAACAAATTAGAGGATATCATCAGAGGCAAAAATCAGAGGATGAAATCAGAGGCAGAAATAAGAGGATGAAATCATATATACTATCAGAGGATATCATCAGAGGATATAATTAGAGGCAGAAATAAGATGATACTATCAGAGGATGAAATAAGAGGATATCATCATAAGATGAAATCAGAGGATATCATCATAGGATGAAATCAGAGGATATCATCAGAGGAAGAAATCAGATATACTATCAGAGGATGAAATTAGATATACTATCAGAGGATATCATCAGAGTATGAAATCAGATGATACCATCAGAGTCAGAAATCAGAGGATGAAAAATCAGAGGCGGAAATCAGAGGATAGCATCAGAGTAAGAAATCAGAGGATGAAAATCAGAGGCAGAAAATATCAGAGGAAGATAAGAGGATATCATCAGATGATGAAATCAGATATACTATCAAAGGATGAAATTAGAGGCAGAAATAAGAGGATATCATCAGAGGAAGAAATCAGATATACTATCAGAGGATGAAATCAGAGGATATCATCAGAGTATGAAATCAAAAGATACCATCAGAGGATGAAAATCAAAGGTAGGAAATCAGAGAGAATCAGAGGCAAAAAATATCAGAGGAAGGAAATCAGAGGCAGAAAATATTAGGAAGGAAATCAGAGGCAGAAAAAAAGGACATCATCTGAGGCAGAAATCGGATGATGAAATTAGAGGATACCATCAGAGGATATCATCATAGGAAGAAATCAGATATACTATCAGAGGATGAAATCAGAGGATATCATCAGAGTATGAAATCAGAGGCAGAAATCAGAGGATATCATCAGATATACTATCAGAGGATGAAATATGAGGATATCATCAGAGGATGAAATTAGAGGATATCATCAGAGGCAGAAATAAGATGATGAAATCAGAGGATACCATCAAAATATGTAATCAGATATACTATCAGAGGATGAAATCAAAGGATATTAAAGAGTATGAAATCAGAGGATATCATCAGAGGCATAAAATATCAGAGGAAGGAAATCAGAGACAGAAAATATTAGAGGAAATCAGAGGCAGAAAAAACAGAGGGAATTAGAGGCAGAAAATATAACCTACGAACAGAAATACATTGATGCACTCCTTTCACAATGAGTGTTACTTTTGTTTTATAACCTAGGAACAGAAATCCATTTATGCACTGCCCATGCTTATTAATTAATAAAAAAAATTCACTTTTGTTTTTATTATTTTCCTATTTCAAAAGTTTTTTTTTGACAAATTTCAAAAGTTTTGTTTAATAAATCAGAGGCAGAAAATATCATAGGAAATCAGAGGCAGAAAATATGACATTTACAAATGTAATATTTAATACTGTATCATAATTAATATTGATAACAAAAATATTTGAAAATTAAATCACAAAAATATTCAAAAATTAATACATATCGAATCTCTAAGTAAATTCTAAGTTCCTCTATTTCTTCGGCGATATGGTACTACGTTAGATCAATCTCTACTACCACCCCTTTGTCTTTGCAACATCAAAATTAATTAATTCACCAGTGCGACGCCATTAGGTAATACTAGTTGTCGACCGAGAAGTTCTTCTGCAATTTCTACTGCACGACGCTGCATTAAAAAGTACATTAAATAATTTATTTAAAATAATAGATGAATAATTATTTTTGTTATGTAATAAATTGGAATTAATATACCATTATCGCAACTGATTCATCATCAGCATCAGCATCAGGTTCAGGTTTTGCAGCCAGAGGATCTTCATGAACTGGTTCTCTTCGAATTATGTACGGATGAGAAATTCTGCGAAACCAATTCATGTAATCGTTTGAGCAAGTTACAGGTACATGTACAAATGCGCCAACATCCACTACATGCACAGTGTACTGTGTAAACATTATGTCCATTTCATCTGGTGTGGTCGTCTGACTCGTTATATCTAACGGTGAGCCAGGAATGGTTTGGACATAACCCTACTGACGCAATACCCTGTCTGGCAGATGAGCGTACATCTTCGGGCCCCAGTATCCATCATCTAAATAAAGAAACTTGTTCAAATGGTCGCTTCAATCAATGCTGCTGATATGGCATCCAACATACCTGATGAACGTCAATCTCATCCAAAGCTTTCCTAAATGGATGAACCAAACCCTTATCCCTTTTTGGCTTCCATTTAAGTGCTCTAGGGTAGTTCTCACCATAGCTAGGAGAGAGTCTACGACAATCTACACATAATGTTGGAAAATGCTCGTAGACCCACGCCTGCACATATATAATAACATTAGTTTATAATTAATAATAGAAATTATTAACACAATAAACAACCATTACCTGCAAGAGTGTTAGATACCCAGAAACTGTTCTGGTTTTATGCATGCTTGCTTCGCGAAGATTATCATAGAGGTAAGCAAGAGCAGCAACACCCCATGCATATCCTCCACATGCATTGAGGTCTCGGAAGCAGTCAAGATAGGCAACACTAACTGTGAAGACACTCTTGTCGCTGAAAAGAGTGCAACCGACCAAAAATAAAAGAAATGTCCTCGCAGCCATCTGCCAATGCTTGTCACTACACCGCTGTTGCTATACTTCAAGTAACCAACTAAATCAAACAGTGGTTGTCCGCATGACATTAAATTCAGCAAAGGCAGCAGCCTCACTGACTCCGAGAAGCTCAATCAATATGTTTGCACTGTCATCCTTGTTAAATATATTAACAGTGAAGAATGCACCGGTGATGGGAATTTGCAGTAGAGAGGAGACATCGTCAAGAGTAATCGTTATCTCCCCAGTTGGAAGATGGAAGCTATTGGTGTCACGATGCTACCTCTCTACGAAGGCTGAAATGATCCCTTTGTCGATCATTATGTAGCTGCATGTTAGCAACGAATATAATCTAAAGCTTTTAATAAGTTGCTCAACCTATTCGTGTTCAATCACGGTTTCTCTTAATTTTTTAACGTTGTCGAACACCCTTAATTCGTCATGATCCTGAAATAAATTAAGCAAACAAAATATAAGTTAAAACACATTAACAAAACATATATTAAAAAGTTCATTTGATTGAGAAAATTACCACGTCATCCCAGTGTTTAGTCGCCACGTGATCGCCAAATGTCATAAGGACAGACATGTCAACCAGACCACCAGTGTAGCACCTCAATCTTGCCCATTCCAATTAACAATAATAAAAAATACATAACCAAAATCAAAATACAAATTCAACCTCAATCAATTCAAATTAAGTTAACAAAGGAAAATAAGTGGACTCTTTCTCAAAGTTTGATCCTGACATCCTTACTCCCTCTCCTTACTAGCCCTAGCCCAGACAGCTTCTTTGAACTCTTTCAATCCTGTTTTGGAACTTTTTCAATGCTGTTTTGGAACTCTTTCAATCCTGTTTTGCTCACTGTTTATTGTTTCTGTTCAACACCTATGTTCAACACCTATGCAAATAATTAATAAGTTAATATTGTCATTGTTTATTCATTGATTCAAACAGAATGGCTAATGGCTAATCAATTATCAGCATTAAAAAATTAATCAATTGAATAAACAAATAATAAAAAGGTATAAATGTAATAAAATAAAGACAAATATTGTGTTTTACAGTTTTATAGTCATTCCCTTAGTTCAGGTTTTTTTCCTTTGCCCTAAAAAGGTTATTATTTTCATTGATTTTACACTCAAACAAAAAGGTGATTTACATCTTCTCTAACATAGAAAACGAAAATTGAGTTACTGGCCTCCTTTTTTTTCAGCATATTTCTTTTGCCTTAAAAGTTTATTATCTTCACTACTTCTATACTCAATCAGAAAGATAAATTACAGGTTTCTATACTTAACAAAGGTTGCTTGTCTTTGTTGCAAAAACAATGTAAAAACTAGGACGGACTATTATCTCATAGACATAAAGAATTGTTACTTGACTCTATAAATTGAGGAAAAAAATCCATTAACATAACACAGAAGATCAGACACTAAAAACACTTAAAAAAAAGAAAAAAAGAAAGAAGCAGACAGAATAGGAAGAACAAACAGAAGCTGATTTAAGGTATTTTTTTTTATTTATTCCTGTCTTTGAACTATAATCATTTTAATAAAGCTTTTTGATTAAATAACGTTGTGATTGAAAAGTAAAAACAAAAAACAAAAAAAATCAAACCTTTAACGTCGTCGTTGACATCGTCGTCGCCGTTGTCATCGTCGTCGTTGTTATCGTCACCGCCACCTACTCCGCTTCCTCTTCTCCCTACTCGGCCTCCTCTTCCTCTTCTCCCTGCTCGGCCTCCTCTTCTCTCTCAACCTCTCCTTCCATCGTCATTCTGTTTTTTTTCCTTCTCTCTCGGTCTCTCCTTCCTCTCTCTCGCAGCCTCTCCATTCTTTTTTCCTTCTTCTGGGGCGGCTGCTAGGTTTAGAGGTTCTAGGGTTTCTTACCCCTTTGTTTTTTTTTTATTTATTTAAAAGTTTGGGCTCGGCCCATTTAGGTTTTTTTTAAAAAAAACTGTTAAAAAATACTCAATTCCATAAATAAAAATATAATAAAAATAATAATAAAAAGGGTATTGCATAAAAATTAATTAATTAAAAACTGTTGATTTTTAATTAAGTGTCCAATTTCATAAATAAATAAAAAATAAAAGATATTGTATAAAAAATTAATTAATTGGAATATTTTTTTTATTTTTAAAATCTCATCTTCACAAATAAATTAATAAATTAAAATTCATAAATAGATTAATAAATAAAAATCATTATTAAATGTTAACTAAAATGACATCATTTAATCTATGAGTAGTAGAATACGAATTATACAACTTGATATATATTTTTTTTAAATTGTTTAGATAAATAAATGAATCTAAAATTAACTTTTTTATATTAGATTAATTAGATGTGACATCTTTTTAATCTTTGAGTTGTTAAGACACAAGTTGTACTACTTGGTGGCTTTAAGACTCAATTTTAAAACCGAAAATAATAAAAATATTTTTAAACGGATTAAATTAGATGCGACATTTTTTTTACTCCTTGAGTTTTGAAACACGAGTTGTACAACTTGATCGTCCTAAAATTCACATTTTTAATAATTCAAATCAAACAAACTCCTTTTATTTTGGTCAAAAATTAACCTTTTAATAATTAAATGCGATTTATTTAAAAATAATCAACACATCTGCATTTTCTAACCAAGAACTACGTAGCTTTGATTTCTCCATCGCACTGGGAGATACGTTAGGAGCAAGATCACACTCTTGTCAAGCACATTAATAAAAATTTCTTTTTTATTCCTATTTTCTTTAAACACGTATTTATTTCAACATCACATTAAAAATAAATAATTGATATTCATATTTAATAATAAAGAGAAATAAATATATTTCAGTTAATACTAATTTTGCACAATTAATTATAGGTAACCGTATTTTAACGGATGTCGTAGGGTGCTAATACCTTCCCTACGCATAATCGACTCCCGAACTCAAAATTTGGTTTCAAAGACCATCTTTTTTTTCTTTTTTAAGGGTTTCTCAATGTTTTCCCTATTTTAAATAAATTGTGGTGGCGACTCCATTGAATTCGAGAAACACTCGAAATTTAGGCCGCGACAACCAGGAAATCCATCATCCTATGGAGGTTCATCATGTGCATCTTCCTCTTCATCATGTGCTTCTTTTTGTTGCGCTTCTTGGGCCTCTTCCTGTTGGGCATGTTCTGCCTCTTCCTGTTGTGCCCGTTGTGCCTCTTCCTATAGTAATCGTCTTTGCTCTTGTCTAACACGGTGAGCCCGCGGAAAGCTGTTGGTCTAACACGACGACCCTCCTCGTTAGAAGTACCCTCATCCAGTACAACACGACCCTCCCTGTCGGTAAACATAGTGCGCACCATTCCTGCAAAACCAAATCATAATGAAAATCAAAACAATCACAATTTTACGACAATTCCATAATTCCAGCATGTCTTACGTGAACTGGTTTTCAAGAATCCAGAATCGTACGTCAAGTGAGTTCACGTCCATCAAGGGTTTGCAACTTTTAAAAGCCAACAACACCAACACCAGTGTACAAAAAACAACAACAACAACAACACAAATTGTACTTACTTGTTGAAAATATGATAGTGAAGATGATGATGATGACGATGATTGAAGGTGTTTGAAGAAGATGAAGATGATTGTAGAAGATTGATGATTTTCGTGTGGATTTTGATGAAGATTATGGAGTTTGAGAATTAGATTTAGGGAGAAGGGGAAGAACGGGAAGAAAGGGAAAAAGATGTTTAAAAACATAAGGGTATATTTAGAATTTTGATTTTTTTTAAAAATTGATGGGTGTGTATAACAATACGAGGAGTGTAGGTAGCAAAAGTGTAACATATAATATATTAAAATTTAACATTACATAATAACCATTATTGACAATGTTTGAAAAAATATGAAATAACAGAAACACATGAAATGCTTCACACTTGCCTCGTTCTTCATACCTACATAGTGATACATGTATTCTATTTACAACCCCAAATGAAACGCAACTCAGTTAAATCAATTATGGCCAATTATCTTATTGAACAAACTTTTAAAAAAATTGTAAACTGAAAGACACTCTCAGTTATTGCAACATTAAATTATATGTGAATGTTACAACATGTCAATTGTATGAGATTTTGAGACACTTCAACAAGACTATTTTTTTTTATCTAGTTTGTACGTGAAAGTACTTATACGTATTATAGGATAACAATTAGACCTAGACTAGTACCTGCAATAAGTAGGATAAAAAACTCGTAATAGGTAGGGTAAAAACCCGTTTAATGGGTATGAGAACGAGTAATTACCCACAAAATTGAACGGGTATGGGTACTATAGTACCTACACCGCACTTATATATTATTATTATTATTATTATTATTATTATTATTGGATGCATTTATTTGAACTTAAATAAAAATAATTTTTGTTTTAAATTATTTAGAGATTACTTTTTAAAAATTTTTGTAAAATGATTTTTAAGCTATTTGTATAAAAAAATGTATAAGGAAGAGAGGGCCACTACAATCAATGTTTATCAGATACAATTTTATAAAAATAATTTTTTTTAAAACTACAAAATTACCGTAAAAGACATAAAAATGATTTTCAAGAAAACATATTTGTTTGAAAAAATATTTTTTAAATACATAATTTTTCTAAATATACATATGTCATTCTACTCTGTTATTCATCTCTATCTCCCCCTTCAATCTCTATCTACTATCTCTTTCACTCTCTATTGGAAAAATAAATTTTAATCCCTATACACATATCAAGCTACATGATGCTCTATCCATACCAATTTACATGATGCTCTACACATTAATTTTTTAAATTTAATCACAACAAGATATATTTTTGTTAAAGTGCGGATAATGGGTATGGGTACGGACACTTAAGTACCTCTAAAGGACAATGGTACGGGTATTAAAGTTGATACTGACGAGGGTACGATTACGAACACAAGTATTTTTTTAAATTGCAGGTATGGACGACAAATACTATACAACCTTACTCAAACTCTACACATTGTCATTTCTCCTTATATGTAATCTAATTTATCTTCAATAGAATTTTGCATTAGGGTAAATGAGTAACTTTGGTAGTAGTTAAAATGGTTACACATATATACTTGACTTGATGAATTATAATCACTACAAACAATAAAAATTTGAGTATAAAATATATAACCTTAATTTATATGAAAAAATAAAAGAGTTAATTTATAATCACTTTTAGTTTTAGATCTCAATGGTAAGCATATTGTTATACATGGTCCTGAAAATTATATTAATATTATCATTTTTTATTATATATATAAACATAAATATCATTATATGCGCACATTTATGGGGACATCCCACATATTCGAGCTCTATTTTAATTAATAATTTTTGTTACGCAATTGTTATGCTATTGGTCTTTTGCAATAAGCTTGGTCCCTTATTCTTTTTAATTTTTTGAATTGGAGTTGAATTATGTGGCAACAATGGTTGCTTAAATATTTAACATACATGCATCTCTTTTTTAATTAACATTGAAAACGTGATTCCTTAAATTTTAATGAGATTCTTTTACTGATATTTCTCATTTTTATGTATTTCTCAAATTACTGAACCACCTAATTAGACGTTATAATCCCCTCTATGCTAGTAACTAATAATGTTTGTTAGGAAATTCTTTTGTTATATTAAGGAATCAATTTTTTTTTATAAGCTTGGTCCCTTACATTAATTACATTGGAGTTGAATGATGTGAAAACAACGGTTGCTTAAATTTTTGATACGTCTCTTATTTAATTAACAATGAAAAGTGGTTAATAAGGTTAAATTTTAAGCAGGTAAGCCAAAAAAAAAATTAAATTTATAGCGTTTTAACTATTTGATAATAGTTTATAGCGTTTAAATTAATAATCTTATTTGATAACAGTTTTTCATACAAGTTTATAGTGTTTTTTATAAACTATTTGAAGTAGCGTTTGAACTTATAGTTTATAGTTTACAACATTTCATTTTTATTTTATTTTTACTCTCATTATCTTAATTGAATTTTTAAAAATATATATTTTTACTTCATTTTATACTTTTTAGCTAATTCACCGACTAATTTTATCAAATATTTCAAATTAAATTAATTATTTTATCAATTATCTGCTATTTTTGACAAACAAAGTCTTAATTAGCAATTTTTTAGGCTTTAATAGTTCTTAAAAGCACTATAAATACTATAAAATTTCATCCCACATTTTTTAAAAATGCCTTAAAAAAGTCTCCAAAAAAAACAGTGCAAGGATAATTTTTTTTTTATCAAGCTTGTTATTGCTCTATTTATACTGAGAGCTCTTCCTTCTTAGGTGACACCCTTTTGCTTAAGACAGTTTCCACAATTGAAAGGTAACATTCATCACCCTCTCATTAGTACAATAAGAAAGAAATGAAGTCTGTGAACAAAGGAGCTGGGGAAAATAGCTATGCCGTCAACTCTCTTGTTCAGGTATTTGGCTTTTCAATAATATATTTCCACAAATGTAATGTTAAACTAATATTACACCGGATAATATTTTAATGGATATAAATTTTACAAATTGAAATTTTATATCATATAAATCATTCATGTAATATAAAGTCATTTAATTGATGATTGAAACTCATAAAAATTAATGACGTCTAATAAAAACACATAAAACGTTAATTTTGATGTATTTCAATAATATATTAAATAATTTTTGTCAAATTTTACACGGTTGAAAGTCTCACAATACCACTTAAAAAAGTCACACGACTTTTTGTTTTAATCTTATATAATTTGATCAATGGTTAAGATTCACTCTTCTCACACTCTCGTTATAAAGTAATCTGCTTTAACTATATATATATATATATATAAATGTAATTGTTGAAAGAAAAAAAACATAAATTTAAATATTTGTGTAAACTAATTTTTGTAGAGAAAGCTATTATGCAAATTTTAAGGTCAAGAAGTTGGGCAACAATAAAGAAAATGGAAATTGCGGATTTAGGTTGTTCATCAGGACCCAATGCCTTAGAAGAAATTTGGAAGATAGTTGATGCTATACACACAAACTCAATCATTATGAATCGTCCATCACCAAAAGAGCTAATGTTGTATATGAACGACCTTTACACCAACGACTTCAACTACATTTTTGCATCTTTGCCATCTTTCCACACAAAGCTAAATAACAATGAATTTGGTTCTAATTGTTTCATTTCCGCTGTACCGGGCAATTTCTACGGTAGACTTTTTCCAACTAAGACCCTCCACTTTGTTTACTCTTCTTCTAGCCTCCATTGGCTATTGCAGGTTAGTTACTTTTCTAACATTTTAATTATATCTTACAGGAATAGTGTAATACTCAATTGAGATTTAAAATTGTTGAGTTTAAATATGAGCGATTTAGTTACATATTCACTATAAATTTACTACTATTGTAAAATACTTTAATACAAACAATCAAATAGTTATAAGTTTTTCATGTGCTTACACGTCATTAAGATAACGAGACTTCTACGGTATATTAAAAACTTAACATATTTTAGTACTATCAAAATCAAAATTAAATTACCAATAACATGTTATGTATGTATCAAAATTCTTAATTTTAATACATATAGACATTAAATAAAATTATTGGTCAAAAAATTCATAGTACCAATACACACTCTATTTTTTATTGTACCGTAAAATTTGTCTTAAATGATTATTTGATTGTAGTGCAATTTAACTCGAAAATTATTTGTTTAGATATCTTTTATATGTGGCAACAAAACTAATTATTGTCTTATTATCTAAAGGCTCCTTTAGGTCTAAAAGATGAAAGAGGGAGATGGTTGAACAAAGGAAAAATCTATATATCAAAGAGCAGTCCTGAATGTGTGCTAAAAGTTTATTTGGAGCAATTTCAAAATGACTTTTCACAATTCCTTAAGTCACATTCTCAGGAGATGGTACATGGTGGACACATGGTCCTTTCTCTAATGGGTAGGGAGTCCATGGACCCAACATCAGCCCATTGTTGCTATCAGTGGGAACTTTTAGCACGAGCCCTTATGACAATGGTTTCAGAGGTATGTCATATATTTCTTACTTTTAATTAAGGACTATTTTTCTTCCCATTATTACTTACTACATATCTTCTTTGGAGAATCATATATTTCATATTAAGGTTACCTAACATAGCATTTATTTCACCCCATTGCTTTTTAAATTTAAACCACTTTCTCCAAGTCATTTAAATTATGTCTTATCGATATTTAACTTTTAATACATATCTAATCAAAGTTAGATTTTAATTTTGTCACAATACTTATGGTGGTTACACTACAAGAAAATCATGTGTTTCATGGGAAAAAAACTTTTAGGAAGCGCAAAACCCCCTCGAAAAGTAGATATTTCTGAGGGGTTAGGTTTGAATTCAGTCCTTAGGGGCTAGGTTGGACTTAAGTCTTTAGAGTAAATTGATTTTCAAATATCTAAATGAAATATCACGATGTCACTCTGATAAATTGGTTTTCAAATATCTAAAAATATATACATTGTGAGTTATGATTATTGAGTAAAATATTTTATACAATTCATATAGTATAAGTTTTTATCTCTAAGGGGTTATTTGATAGTTATAATAAGAAACATGATAGAAAATAATCACATAAAATATCATATTTTGTGTCAATCCAAATTTTGATCAACGAATGAAATATGATTAGTAAATTTTGAACTTTATTTTATTATGTCTCTCTAATTAAAAAATTTATCTTAAATATGAGATAAATTAGAAACCAACATAATATAATAAGAAAAATAATTTATATAATAAAATATAATTTAAAATTAATAAATATACATATAAACTAAAAAACAATAGAATTTGACATTAAATTAAAAAATAAATATTAATAATTAATATTAAAAAACATGTATGGTTTTATCATAAAAATAGTTTTATCATTTTAAAAAATAAATAAATTAAAATTTTCTTGAAATTAAAAAATTTGAAAATAAAATTAATATTCAAATTTTTAAAATAAAT